>PVKA01022055.1:0-37705 GCA_004027165.1 Ctenomys sociabilis
CCACTTTTGACAGGTGTAGACAAAGGAAGGGTTGTAGAAAGAAAAAATCATGATGTGTGTGTATAGACAGTACAGTTGGGATAGATAACGCTGTGCTTCTACATAATTCTATGAGAGGCAAGATCTGCACTAATGGTGGTTGGACAGGATATTATGTCGGCTTTTAGTACTATGGTCATCCACTAGGTAAATAATTATTAAATTTTTGATATAATTCAGGTATAAAAAAAGATAAGTAAGCAACTACACTCTTAATTCACTGATAAGAGATATCTGCTAAAATAATATCTGTAAATATAATATCATGTATGCACCTTGTACAATACCAAAACGTTATGAAAACAGTTTGCAATGTATTAATTCGTCGAATCTGTATGGTTAAGGTGTCTTGAAACCGTCTGATTGACATTTGTATTTTAATAAAATAAAAATAAATGAAAAAAAATAAAATAAAATAAACAATTATTACTTGGATACAATACTGTGTTTTTACTAATTTACATTTTCCATTTTTATCTATTCATACAAACATTTCCTTTTTATTTTTTGAAGAACAAATAGCAATGAGACAGTTTCAAATCAAATTACTAGGACAGATTCAATAAATAATACATTGCACATTGTTTTTGTAGAGGTTTTTTGTTGCACAAGGTGCATACATGATATTCTATTTATAAGCACTTTTACAGCAGACACCTCTAATCAATGAATTAACAGAATGTATCCATATACTTATCATTGTTAAAGCTGAATTATAGTACAGTTTCCGTAATTATTATTTTTCACATTGTTATCTCCCTAGTGGTTATCCATGCTACAAGAAGCATACAGGATATCCTGATCAAACACTATTAGTGCAAATCTTTCTTCTCATTAGAATTACACAACAGTGCTGCATATTTATGCTAACTGTACTCTTTATACAGACACAGAAGGTTTTTTCTTTGTATCCCATTTTTTTTTATTAGTCCTGTCTCAATATTAGTGGGTTATACAAAGAAGTTGTTGACTAGAGCCATTTATAGCACAGCTTATTATTATGGACTTATTTTATATACCTCATTTATACACTTTTCTCCTGGATGATTAAGACCAAGATAAAGCATTTTACAACAAAAGATAAAACTTTACAACAAAAAATGTAGCTTTTTTATAAGATGATGTCAGATAAGTCCCCTCAGGGTTTATCCTGTAACCCCACATCTCACTCTGTAGATCTTTTGTCAGTGTCACACATGTATATGAGTCAAGGCCAATGCTTAACAAGTTTGCTCTCTGTGAAAGCCTGAGAGAAAGTTTTCTCTAGATGGGACACTGCTTAGGCATACTACAGATCATTAATCACATTTCTCTGTGATTCCATAATCTCCTTGATCAGAAAATTTGGGGCACAACTGAATTCCATGATGTTACAGTACAGGTTCTGCTATGTCCTGAGTCTTTGCTGACCTTGAAAGCCTAGGGCCAAAATGTTGGCTGACCTTGCAGCCCTTCCATTTCTCCAATTTTTGATCTACAAACTTAGGTTGTGAAAGATATTGTTTCTATAGTTTCCCTTCCAATGTGCTTGTTATCTGTAAAGAGGAATGCTATTAACTTTTGAGTGTTGAATTTGTATCCTGATATGTTACTGAATTTATGTATCAATCCTAGGAGCTTCTTGGTGGAGTTTCTTTGGTCTTCCATGAAAAATATCATGTCATCTGCAAAGAGTGATAATTTAACTTCTTCTTTACCTATTCTTATTCATTTTATTTGTTCCTCTTGTCTAATGGCTGTAGCTAATGATTCCAAAACGATATTGAATAGGAGGGGTGATAGAGGACATCCTTCTCTTGTACCAGATCTAAGAGTAACAAATTTCAGCTTTTCCCCATTTAGAATTATATTAGCCATTGGGTTGTCATAAATGGCCAAATTCAAATTGAGACAAAAGCTTCTATTCGAATTTTCTGGACGAATTTGGACATGAATGAGTGTTGGACTTGCCAAAAGTTTTTTCTGCATCAATTGAGATGATCATATGGTTTTTAGATTTCAGTCCATTAAAAGAGTGCAATACATTTATAGATTTTTGAATGTTGAACCATCCTTGCATCCCTGGGATGAATCCTACCTGGTCATGGTATATGATCTTGATGATTTGCTGTATTCTATTTGCTTCTATTTTATTGAGGATATTGGCATCTATGTTCATGAGGGAGATTGGCCTATAGTTCTCCTTTTTGGTTGTGTCTTTCCCTGGTTTTGGAATCAGTATAATACTTGCCTCCAGAAATGACTTTGGGAGGACTGCTTCCTTTTCAATTTCATTGAAGAGTTTGTGGAGTGTAGGGAATATATCTTCCATAAATTTCTTGTCGAATTCAGCTGTGAATCCATCAGGACCTGGATTTTTGTTTGTTGGCAGGCTTTTTATTATGTTTCATATTTCGTTGGCTGTTATTGGCTTACTGAGAGTTGTTATATCTTCTTGGTTCAGTTTTGGTAATTTGTACCTTTCTAGGAATCTGTCCATTTCTTCTGTGTCTTCTATTTTGTGAGTGTAAAGATTCTCGAAGTAGCTATTGATAATCTCCTGAATTTCCACTGGGTCTGTGCTTATTTCACCTTTTTCATTCTTTATTGCTTGTATTTGAATTTTTTCTTTCCTCTTTTTGATGAGGTTGGCTAGAGGCTTATCAACTATTTTTAGTCTTTCAAAGAACCAACTTTTTGATGCATTGACTCTGACTGTTTTCTTCATCTCAACTGAATTATTTTCTTCTCTAATCTTCATGATTTCTTCCCATTTTTGTGCTCCGGGTTTAGTTTGCTCTTCCTTTTCTAGATGTTGGAGGTGCAACATTAGGGTGTTTATTTGTTCTTATTCCATTTTCCTAATGTGTGATTTTATGTTTTTTCCCCCTGAGAACTTCTGTCATTACATCCAATAAATTGTGATAAGTTGTGGTTGAGTTTTCATTGAATTGTAGATATTGTTGAATTTCTTGTTTAATTTCATCTGTGACCCATTGATTTCTCAGTTGTGTGTTGTTTAATTTCCATGTATTTAGTCGGTTTTTCTGGTTTCTTTTGTCGTTTATTGCCAGTTTCATTGCACTGTGGTCAGATAATGTGCATGGTATAAGTTGTTTTCTTGCATATACTTAAGCATCACATATGGACTAGTATGTGGCCTATTTTAGAAAATGACCTGGGTGCAGCTGAAAAAACTGTGTATTTAGTTGTGCTTGAGTGGAACAATCTGTAATGTCCACCAGGACCATTTTTTCTGAACTCTGGTTCAGTTCTACTACTTCTTTGCTGATTTTTTGTCTGGTTGACCTATCTTTTTTGAGATAAGGGTGTGTTAAGGTCTCCTGTTAAGATTGTGGTATTGGATATTAGATTTTTCATGTCTGTTAAGATTTGTCTTACATAGCTGGATGCTCCTGTGTTTGGTGCATAGATATTTATGAGTGTAAGTTATCTCTTCCTCCTGAATTTTTTCCCCAAACCAATATATAGTGGCCTTCTTTGTTTTGATTGTACCTTCTTGGTTTGAAGTTGAGACTTTCTGAGAACAGAATTGCTACTTCTGCTTTTTTCTGAGCTGCTGGGGCATGTAGTATTCCATCCTTTGACTTTAAGCCTATGAAGTTTGGTTGAGTTAAGTGTGCTTCTTGTATACAGCATAATGTTGGATTTTGCTTCCTAATCCACTGTGCCAGTTTATTCTCTTAATTAGTGAATTGAGTCTATTTCCATTGATGGTTATAATTGAAATGTGTTGACTTATGATTGTCATGTTATTTACCTGCTGTTGCTTACTCCTGTTTGTCCTGTGTTTAATTGTTTGCCTTATTTAGTGGGATCCTTCAGTTCTCATTTGTGGAGTTCTGGTCATTGTGGTCCCTCTCTATTATATCTTTCAGTGGCGTGTGTAGTGTGGCTTTGGTATCATGAGATTCTTTAGCTGTTCTTTGTCCTGGAAGTATTTCACTTCTCCATCAAATCTGAAAGAGAGTTTTGAATTGTATAGTAGTCTGGGCTAGAATTTGTTTTCATAGAGGACTTGAAGTACTCTGCTCCATGCTCTCCTTGCATTCATGGTTTTTGAAGAGAAGTCAGCTATAATTCTGATGGGTTTTCCTTTGAATGTGATCTGCTTCTTTTCTCTAGCACCTTTCAGTATATTATTCTTGTTTTGGATTTCTGAGATCTTGAATATTATATGTCTCGGTGTGCTTTTAGTTGAGTTGAAGTTATTTGGTGTTCTGTATGCTTTGGTTACCTAGATGTTATAGTGTTTCCTCATATTTTGGGAGTTTTCTGCTATTAGTTCTGCCCATATTCTTTTTATCATTTGTATTAACTCCTTCTTTCTCATTGATGCCTCACCTTCCCTGGTCGTCTAGTGGTTAGGATTCGGCGCTCTGATTGATGCCTATTAATCTCACATTGTTCATCTTGGCATCATATTGCGGGTGATGCATTATGTTTTGCCTGCATTCTCATTGTTTTTAAGAGATCCTTTCTCACCTTTTCACTAGCTGCACCAGCGTCGTCAAGATCCGAAAGTGTCTTCGCTTTCATTCAAACAGGTTTGTAGACTTGAGACTGAGATTTTAAATTCTATATCACTTTGTCTCTGCTTCATGCAATCTATTTCTTTCCTGTTTTGCTCATTCCAGGAATCTTTCAGATTTCTAATCTCTATTTTTTTTATCCATGTCTTCCTTAGAAGTAGCTACTAATTCTTTCAGTGAAGAGTTTTCTCCAAATTGGGTTTCCTCCATATATTTCCATAATTGATTCTCTACTTCAGATGCTATGATTTCAAAGATTTGGTTTTTTTTATTTCAGATATTATTTCTGCTCTGCATTCCTCTCTACTTTTCTGCTGTTGTTTCTTTGCTTGCTGTTAATTCATGTGTTTCAGCTAGAATAGTGTGCTTTGTACATGTTCTGTGTGGGCATTGGGTTTCCCTCATGTTTCTGGATTTGATTCATTACTTCAGTTGCTATGTATTCAAAAATTTATTTTTTTATTTCAGATGTTTCTTCTGGTCTGAGTTCCCCTGTATCTTTCTGCTGTTGTTTCTTTGCTTCCGACTCTGTTTAATTCATTTGTTTCAGCACAGCTTATGCCCTCTGCACTTATCATTAGTGGTTTATAGACCTGAGATTGCATTTTCCTCCTTGTCTTTGCCATTTTGTATAGCGCTGACCTCTGACTTTTGGTGTAGCGTTTTGGTGAAGCTACAACCTTAGCCTGTAATGTGATTCGGGTGCCAATCTATTACATTTGAGATTATCCAGTTTTGCCTGGCCTGGATCCAGATATTGTATTCAGCTCTTTTTTGCTGCAGCCCTTCTGGCACAATTGTGAGCCTGTGGCTCCCCTCTATCGTGCCCTTGGCCCAGAGAACACTGTGGGGTGCCTACACTCTCTCACACAGTCACTGGACAATGCTAGGCTGGATTAGGGGCCAGAAGAGTCACAAAAATTCTCCCTTGCACCGCGGGCTTAAGGGCAAGGTCTCCAGGGAGTTGCCCGGCAGGTCGACCTGGGGTTTATCATGCTTCGAAGTCTTGGGTGCAGGAGTTCCAAATTGTGCGGCACACGGGGAAGCTGAAAGTTATCCCACATACTCACCACGTGCATCAGGTGCTGGAAGAGTCCATCCAAATCTTTCTTGCAAGGTTGCTCTGTGATAGCTCTGTGTACTCAGTGATCTGTGTGCAGGGAGTCCATTCTCAGAATAAGCCAATGTGGTTGATGGCTCCTGAGAACCAGTGTGGTTAAAAAACTGACCCCAGATCACACATTACATCAAAGAAGGAACTAACTATAGGACAAACCCAGCACAATTATACATTCTGCACTCTTTACCACTGCTGGGAAATTAAAGTTTCTTTACAAACCAGCAGTGAGGATACTCTGACAACACTACTAATGGCCTGTGATAGAGAATCTCTTCCATCTCCATCCTCTAAACTACCCACTTCTTCCTGAAGATTCTTTCTGAGCATTCCAGGAAGCCCAGAATGATGGGCACTGGCTGTTATGTGAAGCTATGGAGAAAGGAAGAAGTAATTATAAACAGGAGCTCTATGGTCTTCCTAAAAAGCAGTATCTCTGTAGCAGAGACGCTTTCCAAATACTCAAACTCCAAGCTTATTTCTGAAAAGGATTCCTATCCAGGTTCCATGGATCCAACATCTTGACACTTATCTGGAGTCATGGAATTATCATTTCTAATGGAATAGCAGTCAGGATACAAATGACCATCTACAAAATGCTTTGTACACTGCAATCATCCTGAGAAAAAGTCTTTAATGCCCTAGGGAACAAGAAACATGAGATTTTGGGAGCTTGAGTCCATGATCTTCACTTGGACACTTTTATGTTTGTATCTAGGTGTCCCCTGAAAACTTCATGTAGTCACTGGAGTGGGTTTCTAAACATTGTGCTTAATTTATGATCCAAAGCTGAGAATATGGGTCTGTGTACTGCTGAAATTATGGGTGTAAGTGCTACATCTACCTTGGGTGAGATAGCCTAAATGCAATAGACGAAAAGTAGAAAGGCTTGCTTTTGACCTTGTTCCTACTGCTCTTCCTTTTTGCCTTTGCACTTTGCTCTTTTCTGCTGCAATGAACTGCTGCCTTCTTCCATTTGCCATTCTACCTTTGAGCCAGTTAAGTATGGACTGAAACCTCCACAAGCTGTGGGCTAAATAAGCCTTTCCTTCCTTAATTCTGGGTGTTGGGTATTTTTGTTCCACCAATGAGTGAAGAATAACTGAGACAGACACATTTGCTCTCTGATAGAATTTACATGAGCAAGAAATAATTTTAATGCACTGTACTAATTTGAAAAGACTAACAAATGTAGGAAGACTTCACAGATTTTGTAATCAGTGGCATTACAAAGACAACTTTGTAAGTCTGGCTTCAATTCCTCCTGAGCAGATGTGCATACATTCAGTTGCATAGGCCATTGCATACAGTGGAGCAAAAGAAAGATACAGTAGATGTTATCATTAGCTGTCCACTGTTTATGGGCCTTACAATGTCATTGTTTTCTGATGACTTCCAACTGTCAGGAGGTAGAGATCCATGAGGAATAATTTTATAACTTGTATGTATTTGTACCCCCAAAGCCTCATGTGTTCATACAAGGGGTTGTTTGGGGATGGTTCTGAGACATGTAATAATGTAATTAAGAATGTATGGTACTAACTTAGTCTAATAATTGGATTAGCATAGTTCTGAGTGTGGGTAATGGGAAGGGCCAACTGGGGTGTATGTAGCACCACCTGAAAGGCTTGTATCCTGGATGGGATAAAAGTGGAAGGGAGAATTGTTTTGTTACTGCTGCTGCTGTTGCTTCCCGTTTGCCGATCTGCAGCCTCCTTCCTGGTCTGGCATTGACTGTCTGCTGCAATGCCCCTCTGCCATATTGCCCTGCCTTAGGGCCAACCAACAATAGACTGAAATCTCTACAAGCCATGAACTGAAATAACTATTTCCTTCTTTAAAATTTGAGTGTATTTTGACTCCGATGGGATAATATAACTAAAACAAGAAGTAACTATAGGGAGTTCACACTTCTTCCATTCATACTACTGGGGTATCCACCGAGAAATGACCAGCATTGGTCAATGAAACTCTCTTTCTCTTCCGTGGTAGACTAACTTTTTTCAGTTTCTCTAGTATTGAGCTTCACTCATACACAGTGTTAAATTCATTATAATAAGCATTTTATCTCCTATTATGCATAATCTGCCTCATATTCTCACTCTTGTTATTATTTCCTGCTTCACCCAAAATAAACTAACTAAACTTAAATCTGTGGCTCAAATCTTCTTCTGGGAAAACCCATAGTAAAACAAAAGATATTTAGTTCTTCTGTCAAATGATCCAGGTAAATTGTTATGAGTTAAATGACTAATATTACTTTTTGTCATTTTGAAAATTATAATTCAAATGTAATCACTTGTGATAGGCTTTAACAATAAAAAAATGAATAAAACAATCAGATTATGAAGGAATGGATTCCATACATATATACCTTCTAACAAGAATCATCACTGAGATAGGGCCAAAGCCACAAACTTGCATAAGAACCACCATAACTTTATCCAAAGAATATTTCTAACAGTGTCAGCTGGCCAGCATCTGTTCAGCCTAGCACTGGTGCCACTCTAGATACTGACTCTTGCTATTAGTAATTCTTGCAGCCAAAGAATTACAAAATAGCTTATGTAACCTTCATTTGGCTTTTATTTGTATTACTCATTTTAATGAGAAAAAAAGATAAAATGGAAGTAAAACAGGTTAGTAGGATATTTATAATAATATATTGAATATTGCTGTCTTCATAGTTATTCGGAGGACAAAATGTAGACAGGATATCCTGTTTAAACAATATCAGTCCAAATTTTATTCTCAATGAACTAAAAGTTATAGCTGCATAACTATATTAAATCATTTGTGAATGTATATATATATATATATATATATATATATATACATATATAATATATTTTTCTCTTTTTTCACAACAAAACAGTCCTTTACTTACACTTTTGTGAAGTTAGTAACACATGACTTTAGGTCACTTAGCAACTGATAGCTAAACTTAATAAGACAGGATATTCATCTCAAGAGTGATGGAAAGCAAGAAGTCAGTGATGTTCCCACAGGGTTATCTTGTAATCCTGTACCTTACTCTGTAGATTCTTTTGACATCCAGGCAGATGAGTTACAGCCAATGCTTGACCAGTTTGCTCTCTATGAGAGCCTGAAAGAAAGTTTTCTCTCCATGTGACTCTCCCCAGGCATACTACACAACATCAATTTTTCCACTATAGCTCCATAATCTCCTTGATTAGAAAATTTGGGGCACAACTGAGTTTCATGATGTTACAATACAGGTTCTTCTTATGCTCTGAGCCTTTGCTGACTTTCAAAGGCTAGGGCCAAAATGTTGGCTGGCCTTGCGGCTCTTCTATTTCTCCAATTTTGATCTATGAACTTAGGTTGAAAACCATCCAGAAGAAAGCTGATTAGTACTCTGAAGCATATGTTGTTCAGTTTGCCCTAATTATCTGACTCAATTGTCTTTAGTTGTTGTATATTTCTATTTGTATTTCTTCTTTTCACTTCTTATACTAAGGAGACTATACGATATTTGCACATGTGTGTCTGGTTTATTTCACTTATGAGTATATGTTCAACTGGCATCCACTTCAGTATAAATGATTCAAGTTTATAATTCTTTATACCTGAGTAGTACTCCATTATATAGAAATACCACATCTTTTTCAACCATGTGGTGGACATCTTGGTGGTTTCCAAGATTTTTCTATCACAAATTGTGCTGCTATAAATATATGTACACATATATCACTATAATATAATGTTTGCAGTTCCTCTGGGAAAATTCCCAGTACGAGGATAGCCAGCTTGAATGGCTACTCTTTTGAGGAGTCTCCACACTGATCTCCACAGTGGTTGCACCAGTCTACATTCCCACCAGCAGTGGAGAAGTGTTCCATTTTCCCCACAACCTCTCCAACATTTATTGCAGGTTGATTTCCTTATGATAGCATTCTTTCTGGAGTGAGATGGTATCTCAGTGTTGTGTTTATTTGCATTTCATGAATGGCTAGTGATGTGGAGCATTTTTTCATATATTTATTTGCTTCTTTAATTTCATTCTCAGAAGTGTGTCTTCATCTCAGATGCCCATTTCTGAATTGAGCCTTCAAATTTGAGGGTCCTGTTATATCTTAGTTCATTATATATTCTAGATAGCAGACCTTTGTCTGATTGCTTATTAGTTAGGATTTTTTCAAAATTTGTGGATTGTCTTTTCACTTCGCTGACAATTTCTTTTGAAGTGCAAAAACTTCTCAGGAAGAGTTGATCCTTAAGATCAACTCTTAGTATTGTATTCCATACTTTGACTTTAAGAATCAGTTGTTGATTCTTTCAAGTGTTTCCTCTATGAATATATGTTTGTTCATGAACTCTTTACCTACCCCTATGTCTTTGAGAGTTCCTCCTAATTTCACTTCCAGGAGATTGAGTGTTTCTGTTTTAATGTTTAGATCTTTAATCCATTTTGACTTTAGCTTAGTGCTTGGTGATAGAGCTGGGTCAAGTTTGAGTTTTCAGCATGTAGAAAGCCAGGTTTTCAAACACCATCTGTTAAAGAGGTTATCATTCTTCCAGTAAACTTGACTGACCACTTTGTCAAAGATCAAATGGCTGACTGTAATAGTAGATTCCTCTGGGTCTTCTAATCCATTCTATTGATCCTCAGGTCTATTTCATTGCCAATACCATGGTAATTTTTTTCACAGTGACATTGTAGTATAATTTCAAGTCAGGAAATATGATGCCTCCTGCCTTGTTTTTATTGGCCAAGATTACCTTTGCTATTCTAGGTCGTTTGTGGTTCCAAATAAATTTTAGGAATGATTTCTCTAGGTCGTGAGGTATGTTGGTGGCAGTTTGATACAGATTGCATTAAATCCCTACAGCAATTTTGGGAATATGGCCATCTTCACGATGTTGGTTTTTCCTAACGAGGAGCATGGAATCTCTTTCCATTTTCTGAAATCCTCTATAATCTCTTTTCTTAGGGTGTTGTAATTTCCCGTGAAAAGATCTTTCACTTCCTCAGTTAAGTGAATTCCAAGGCATTTCATTTTCTGTGGTGCTATTGTAAAAAGCATTGCTTCTATTGTTTTCCTTTCGGTGTGCTTGTTATCGGTATAGAGGAATGCTATTGACTTTTGAGTACTGACTTTGTATCCTGCTATGCTACTGAACTTCCGTATCAGTTCTAGTAGTTTCTTAGTGGAATTCTTGGAGTCTTCCAAGTAAAGTATCATGTCATCTGCAAATAGTGATAATTTAAATTCTTCTTCACCTATTCTTTTTTCCTTTGATTTCTCCCTCTTTTCTAATGCATGATGCTAATGATTCCCAAACTATATTGAATAGTAGGGGTGATAGAGGACATCCTTGCCTTGTACCTCATTTAAGAGAACAAGATTTTAGTTTTTCCTCATTTAGGATTGTATGAGCTTTTGGGTTGTCATAGATGGCTTTTATCAAGTTAAGGTAGAGTCCACCTATTCCAATTTTCTGTAGGACCTTGAACATGAATGAGTATTTGACTTTCTCAGAATCCTTCTGCACATCAATTGAGATAATCATGTGGTTTTAGATTTCAGTCTAATAATATAGTGTATTAAACTTATAGTTTATCAAATACCACCATCCTTGCATCCTTGGGATGAATCCTACCTGGTCATGGTGTATGATCTTCTTGATGATTTGTTGTATTCTGTTTGCTAGGATTTTATTGAGGATATTTGCATTTATGATCATGAGCCATATTGGCCTGTAGTTCTCTATTTTAGTTTGCCTTTCACTGGTTTTGGAATCAGTATAATACTTACCTCCAGAAATGATTTTGGGAAGACTGCTTCCCTTTTAATTTCACTGAAGATTTTGAGGAATGTAGGGATTATATCTTCTATAAATTTCTTGTAGAACTCAGCTGTGAATCAATCAGGATCTGGACTTTTCTTTGTCAGTCAGCGTTTTATTACATTTTATAGTTCGTTAGCTGTTATTAACTTATTGAGAATAGTTATATCTTCTTGGTTCAGTTTTGGTAATTTGTACCTATTTAGGAATCTGTGCATTTCTTCTGAGTCTTCTATTCTTTGAGCATAATGATTCTTGTAGTAACTATTAATAATCTGAATTTCCACTGGCTCTTTTGTAACTTCATCCTTTTCATTCCTTATTGCATGTACTTGAATTTTTTCTTTCCTCTTTTTGATGAGGTTGGCTGAGGCACATCAACTTTATTTAGTCTTTCAAAAAACGAACTTTTTGATTTGTGGATTCTTTGAACAGTCTTCTTCATTGCAGTTGAATTAATTTCTGCTCTAATCTTTATTATTTCTTTCAATCTTTGTGCTCTGGGTTTCATTTGTTCTTTTTTCTAGATGTCAGAGGTGCAATATTAGGGTGTTTTTGTTCCCCTTCAGTTTTCCTAATGTGTGAGTTCATAGCTATGATTTTTCCCTCTAACTGCTTTCATCGCATCCCATAAATTCCGATAAATTGTGCTTGAATTTTCATTGAATTGTAGGTTCTGTTGAATTTCTTGTTTAAATTCTTCTGTAACCCATTCATTGCTAAGTAGGGTGTGTTTAGTTTCCATGAATTTAGCAGGTTTTACTGGCTTCTTTTGACATTTAGGTCCAGTTTCATTTCATCTGACCAGGTTGTCAGATAATATACATAGGATAATTTCTATTTTCTTCCATATATTTATGCATGATCTGTGGACCAGTATGTGGTCTATTTTGGAAAATGACCTGTGTGAAGATTAAAAAAAAAATGTGTATTCAGCTGTGGTTGGGTGGAACACTCTGTATATGTCCACTTGGTCCATTGTTCCAAGCTCTGGTTCAGTTCTGCTACTTCCTTGCTAATTTTTGTCTGGTTGATCTATCTTTTTGAGATAAGGAGGTGTTAAGGTCTCCTGTTAAGATTTTGTTCTTAGATATTAGGTTTTTCATGTTTATTAAGGTGTGTTTTACATAGTTGGGTGCTCCTGTGTTTGGTGCATATATTTTTATGAGTGTTACCTCTTGGTCTTGAATTTTTCCCCTGATCAATATATAGTGGCCTTTTTTGTGTTGTTTGATGCTTCTTGGTTTGAAGTTGAGACTTTCTGAGAACAGAATTGCTACTCGTACTTTTTTCTGAGGTGCTGGGGCATGTAGTATTGTATTCCATACTTTAACTTTAAATCTATGAATGGCTTTTTTAATTAACTGTGTTTCTTGTATACAGTATATTGTTGGTTTTGTTTTCTATTCCACTGTGCCAGTCTATTTCTCTGAATTGGTGAATTTAGTTTATTTACATTGATGGTTATAATTGAAATGTGTTGACTTATGTTTGTCATGATATTTACCTGGTGTTGTTTACTCCTTTGTACCCTGTGTTTAATTGTCTGTCTTGTTTAGTGGGTTCTGTTCTCAAACGTGAAGTTCAGGGAATTGTGGTTTCTCTCTAGAACATGTTTCAGTAGCCTGTGTAGGGATGGGTTTGTCATTATGAAATTCTTTAGTTTTTCTTTGTCGTGGAAGTACTACACTTCTCCTTCAAACTTGAAAGAGAGTTTTGCAGGGTATAATAGTCTGGGCTAGAATTTGTTTTCATACAGGACTTGTAGAACCCTATTCCATGCTCTCTTTGCCTTCATGCTTTGTATAGAGAAGTCGGCTGTAATTCTGATGGGATTTCCTTTGCATGTGATCTGCTTCTTCTCTCTAGCAGCTTTCAGTATATTATTTTTGTGTTGGATTTCTGGGATCTTGACTATTAAATGTCTCAGTTTGTTTTTACTTGGGTTGAAGTTATTTGGTGTTCTGTAGGCTTCAGTTACCTGAATGTTGGATTGTTTCCTCATATTTGGGAAGTTTTCTGCGATTACTTCTCCCCAAATTCTTTTTATATCATTTGTATTGACTCCTTCATTCTCATTGATACCAATTAATCTCACATTGTTACTCCTGGCATCATCTTGCAAGGAATGGATTACTTTTTCCTACATTCTCATTGTTTTTAAGAGATCCTTTCTCACCTTTTCACTAGCTGCACTGGCGTCTTCAAGACCTGAAACTCTGCCTTCGCTTTCACTCCAATAGTTTTGTAGACTCGTGATTGAGATTTTAAGTTCTGTATCTCTTTGATTCTGCTTCATGCATTCTATTTCTTTTCTGTATTGCTCCTTCCAGGAATCTGTCATATTTCTGACCTGTATTTTTTTTTTAATCCATGTCTTCTTTAGAGGTTTTTATTAATTCTTTTTCTGCAGTTTCTTCCAGGTTGTGTTTCCTATATATTTCTGGACTTTTTTCTGTATTTCAGAAATTTCAAAGAATTCTTTTTTTTCAAGGAATTCTTGTTTGATTTCAGAAATTATATCTGCTTTGAGTTCCCCATGACCTTTCTGCTGTTGTTTCTTTGCTTCAGATGCTATTAATTCATATGTTTCAGCTGGAATAGTGCTCTCTACTTGTTCTTGTGAGCATTCTTTTTTCCCCTGATGTTCCTGCATTTGATTCTTTATTTCAGATGCTATGTATTCAATATTTATTTTTTTATTTGAGGAATTAATTCTCATCTGAGTTTCTCTACACCTTTTTGCTGTTGTTTTTTGCTCCCGTATCTGTTAATTCATTCATTTCAGCTGAGCTAGTGTCCTCTGCACTTACTGGTTTTTGAGGCCTGTGATTGCATTTTTCTCCTTGTCTTTGTCATTTTGTATAGTACTGACCTCTGACCTTTTCTGTAGAGCTTTTGTGCAGCTATAACCTTAGTGTATAATGAGATTCAGGTGCCGGTCTATTAAGTTTCAGATTATCCAGTTATGCCTAGCCTTGATTTATCTGTTGTGTTCAGTTCCTTTTTGCTGCAGCTCCTGTGGTTCCCCTCTATTGGTTACCTGCTCAGGAGAGCAGGAACCGAACTGGGATGCAGAATGAGTAGTGAAAATTCCCACTATCTTGCCTGGCTTTGGGGCTAGGATCCGGAATGTTGCCGGAGTCGACCTTAGTGTCTCAGGCAGGTCACTCTCTAGGTGGGCTGGCCTGTGTTTTGGTGGGTCTGCTGGTATCCAAAAAGGATAGTGGATGTTGTTATTCACTGGGTAGGCTGAGCTGGGTCAGCCAAGCTGTGCTTGGTCGGGGCCACAGAGTGAGACCTTGGACCGCTGGGAACTGCCTCTCCGGCGTGGTGTGTCTGGAGCTCTCATTCCCCGGCCAAACTGCACTCAATACTTTGATTTTATATATAAGTATATTGTCATTTCATTGACCCAGGACAAGAAAGAAAGGGCTAAACCATTAGGAAAGGCCAAAGGAAGACACAGGTTCCTGTTGGAATGTATTCTATTCCCCACAATCAATAGACAAAATATCCTTTGCCCAGAATAGACAAATACTGACATCAAAGAGCATTGGGAAACCAACAGACATAAAGTACAAGTCATTTTGAAAGAAGGTCATTAGTCCTTCCAGAAAGTCACAGATTATAACTGAAATGAAGCTTCTAAAGATCCAAATTCACAGCGATGCTCATTAAACTGGTTTTCTAGTCACTGATTTTGTTGCAGCTTTAAAATCAGTCTCCAGAGACAATCTAATATTACAGAGCTTGACTGGGACTGGGGTTTCTTCATTTCTTTTATCCAGTAGAAAAATAAAAGCTAGGGTTGGGGAGATAGCTCTGCAGACTAAGTGCCTGCCTCACAAATGCAAGGACCCATGTTCAATCCCCAGTACCTTATATCAGGCAGATCCCAGAATCCCAGATGTGCTATGCAGTCCTGACACGAGGGATGGTGGTGTAAGCCTGAAATTCCAGCATTGAGTTGGCTGAGAAGGAGGAACACTGAGTCTGAGATGCATAACAAGACCCCACACCAAAAAACATGAAGATTTAAAATTAAAAAGCTGATAGAGCACTCAACTCCTCCCTCTCTAGCCACAAATAAATAGCTAGTTCCCCTGCCTAAGTAGACAACAAGATTGTTTTCAATTATTTATCAGACTATCTACACACACACAGCTATTGGTCTTATTGCGTTTTGCTTTATCTAGCTGCCAATTATAATTTGTCATACACCATTGAGTCTCAGATTAGGAAGATTGTTTAACGCATTCTTCAAAAAAGTATAAAGAGTAGAAATGAATCATTATCCACAATAAGCTGTGGTATTACACATCAACTAATTCTGCAAACAATGGCAGCCTGCCCAGACCTTGTCTGGAACTTCTGCGTCTGCACTGTCTGATTCCCATTCCTGGATCATGATGATTCTGCAAAAATGACAGGTAAAGCTTGTGTCTAATAACCCTTACCTCAAACTTCAAGGTTGATAATTTGTCTAATTTCCCAGTCTCACTTTAGCTGTAGGTGACAACTCTTTCTCTTTAGGTGGAAGTTGAATGGAATTATTACTTTCCACTGAGGGGTTTCACATGTGGAATTATGTGATCTAGTGAATCAAATCCTAGAAACAGGGTTAAGTCTTAAGAACTGTGTAGAACTTAGAAGAGGAGGGTTGCGAGAGTAAGCTTCCAGATTAAAACCCAGTAATCTATGCATTCATTAATTTATTCATCAGATATCTGGAAGACAAATGTTGGGAAAGCCAGCAGACCGCAGCAAGCCCATATTATACTTAGCCTTTCTCTCAGTTTTGCCTGTTAGTTATGGGATTGGTAGGTGTAGACTGTGCAGAAAATGAGGCACAGAAGTCTCAGTGGCTAGGGGGTCTATTAGGTTATTAGGTGACATTTGAGGTTCATTTGTGAAAAGACAAGGTGAGGGATGGTGGTTCTGGATGAGGTGCCCTCTTCTATGCCATTGAGTAGGTCCCTGCTAGTAAATCTACACCCCAATGACATGCTCCAATGCAGCCTGTTTTAGTTGTTCTTTGTCAAGGAAGTATTTCACTTCTCCATCAAACTTGAAAGAGAGTTTTGCAGGGTATAATAGTCTGGGCTGGAATTTGTTTTCATACAAGACTTGCAGAACTCTGTTCCATGCTCTCCTTGCCTTCATGCTTTGTATAGAGAAGGAGGCTGTAATTCTGATGGGTTTTCCTTTGAACATGATCTGCTTCTTCTCTCTAGCAGCTTTCAGTATATTATTTTTGTGTTGGATTTCTGGGATCTTGACTATTAAACGTCTCGGTGTGTTTTTACTTGGATTGAAGTTATTTGATGTTCTGCAGGCTTCAGTTATCTGAATGTTGGATTGTTTCCTCATATTTGGGAAGTTTTCTACAATTACTTCTCCCCAAATTCTTTTTATGTCATTTGTATTGACTCCTTCATTCTCATTGATACCAATTAATCTCCCATTGTTACTCCTGGCATCATCTTGCAGGTGATGGATTATTTTTTCCTGCATTCTCATTGTTTTTAGGAGATCCTTTCTCACCTTTTCACTAGCTGCACCAGCGTCTTCAAGATCTGAAACAAAGGTCATGTTTCTGCACCTTCTTATCATCATACTAATATCACATTTTTGCCACTATGCAAATTGCCAGTGTCCCAGGGTACTTACTGTTATAAGTATTAATAAAAATGAAATAAATAGAGCCATGTGGTTATATATGTAGCTCTGGTAATATGAATAACAGTTGGAAGACAACAAACACAGTGAAATTCATATTACTTTCTTAAGTGAAATTTTTTATCACTTGTAATTTTCTCTGTTTAATTCTGATCTACACTCTTATTTTTAAAACATAGAAAAGACTGATAGAGATCAAATTACCATGGATCATCATATAACTTACCGTTGTGTTATAGAATCTACACAAGCAAATGTAGCAATTATATTCATCAAGACTTTCTTGTTTGTCTTGTAATACTTTATTTTAAAGAGAAAGAACAAAAACAATAAATGTGGTACAAAATTTCAAAACAAGATGATAGAAAATTAACAACAGTTGTATTATTATTATTTGTCTTAAAAGAAATTAAATCTAATTTAAATTTTATATAGAATTTATTAAATAAACTTATTTCAGTGCATGAGAATTTCAGAAAGTAAACAAATCTTCAAGTACAAATATATGAAGGTTATATCTATCTATATATACATAATTATATATATGCTTCATATATATAACTATATGTGAAATATATATATATATATATATATATATATATATATATATATATATATAAAGTTTTATTATATTTTTCTGCTAATGTTTGGTTGAGTGTACTACCCAGAGGTTGATGTACTCTGCAGAGGCTGAAGATTTGGCCCGTGTGACTTTATTTGAGAAACAAGAGGAACCTTTGAGGAATACGCCTGCTTGAAGGTCATTGTGGTTATCATTCCTAGCATACAAGCATGTCATTCTCCAGCCAGCCAGATAGCTCAGCAGACTAAAGCACCTGATTAAGCGGAGTGTGGGGACCGGGTTTGATCTGGCACCACATGCAGTGCCTGCCCCACCCTCATGCCATGCTGAGACTGTGCATGGTGGGTCATGTTTGTAATCCCAGTCCTTGGGAGGCTGAAAACAGGAAGATCACTACAAGTACAATCTGTGTAGTGAGACCCTGAAGACTGTGCTCAACACATTAAAATATATAATGAAACAGATATATATAGGTATAGATAGATATAGATATAGATGGAGGATCACTATGAATGTGGGCTGCATAGTGAGATACTGTGTACAAAAAAACAAAACAAAAGAAAAACCTAAAAGATATAGATATATATCTTACAAGACTATTCAGTCTCCTGTAAGAGTGAGTTGTTAGTAAAAGTAAATAAATAAATACCCCTCCTGAGAACTGGTTTCCTGTTGCATTGTTTGTTTTTAATGAACATAATCCTATCCTTGTAGTGGCATCCACTAGGAAGTCCTCACCAAAGCCAAGAACACAGCAAAACCGTGCTCTGGAACCTACAGAAATGTAACTTAAAATCTGTTTTATTATAAAGTACATAGCCTTGGCTACTTCACTATGGCAACAGAAACTGTGGTAATATGATCCCTCTGTTTTAAAAACAAAAGATATTCCTGCTGGCTAAGATACAGAAGCTATCAACCTAAGTTCCTGAAGTACACCAAAAGCAACATTCTAAACATTATCATTCCTTCCAACTGGGCTGGGCTATTGCAAACTTGCCCTTTGTGACTGTGTTTTCACTACACCATTGCTGATTGTCCCTTTCTGACCCATCCTTTCAGCCCAGAATTGAGCTCCAACTCATCCAGAGCACACACGGAGAACTTCATCAGTGAATCCTCTTGTGCTCCTATTTGGTTGTAAGTCAATAGCAAGGTAATATATCCTCTTCCTTCTCTCCCTCATGAGGGAATGAATGAGGCTCACTCTTAACACATACTTTAGCAGAATGCAAGAACTATGATTAAACAGGTACAATTCCAGCTGTGAGAAGGGCGCTTCATCTGAAGCCAGTTCCCCTGAGACAGCATAGGCAGGTTAGGTCCAGGTGCAAGGCCTGCCTTTAATTCTCCTCTCTCCTCATCTCTTCTGTGAGTAAAGTGAATGGGAGTAGAAACTTACAGCTCAGGCTAAAGCTAGGAGAGAACTGAACTGTGGAACTAAGCAAAAGATCCAGCACCCAAAGGACCCTCAAGTGAAGAGTAGGACTCTTGTAAAGAAGTATTCCCTTAAATATGTACCTAAGAATCTTTATGAACATTACCAGAAAGTATAAAGATTAAAAAGAAAAATTGCAGACTCCAAACCCCAGGCAGGAATCTACCTATGTAACTGCTGCTTTTATCTTCCAGTTTCAGGAAGTATAGACCCGCTTGACTTCAGCTGCTGTTTCCTTGTAATGACTCAGGGCAAGAGCCCAACTGATAGACCAAGTTTCAGCAAGTCCTCTGTGCATTCAGTGCCTCCTCAGCATGAGTAATACACACAGTTGTTTCTGCTACCAAGAAACAGCTGCAAAGTGTTCATCAGAGAAAGGTTAGGGCTTCATCCAGCCTAGCTTCAGTCTTAGGAAATTAAAAGCAGCTTGTCTTCTTTAAAACTTCACTTTCTGGAAAGGTGAGATAGTTCAGCAGACTGAGCACCTCCTCAGGCAAGCTCAAAGACCAGGTTTGATTCTCAGCACCACATGCTTCATTGGCACCACCCCCAGTTGCCTGAGCCAGCCACAGAGATCAGGTGCATGTGTGGAATCCCAGCACTGGGGAGGCTGAAAACAGGAGGATCACAAGTCTCAGCTGCATAGTGAGGCCTGGTACCAAATACAAAAAAAAATCCCTCCAGTTTCTGGGTGTCCTTTTCTGAGGCACGTATCATGGAAGGTGGGTCCTGCCTGACAAACACACAGGAAGAAGGGATCAGGTTCTTTCCCTGGTGAGAAACATGAGAGGTCACTGCACAAGAAGCATTAGCTATCTTTGGAAAACATAAGTCTCTATCAAACACTACCATAGATCTGTACCTCTTTAGAACTACTCTGATATTGGTTTCTCTATTTCATCTTTTGCTAGGTTGGTCATGAAGGAATCCTCATAGAGCAACCTAGATGGTAACTTCTGGTTTTCAGCCTCTTCTGGGTAGTGATCCAAACATCACCATAGGCACAGTAGCTGCCAACCAGGCCCTAAGTCTTCCTGAGCTAGCCACATAGGTGCTCCACATTGTTAGTGTAGAGCATGGTAGCAAAGAGGTGGAAGTGGAACTTCGGGTATCACTGTTGTTTGAAAGAAAGTCAGAACTGATAGGTCACCAGAAAAGACCTAGAATAGCAAAGGCAATCCTGGCCAACAAAGACAAGGTAAGATACATTACCATTCCTGAATTAAAATTATACTACAAAACTACTGTGATAAAATAAACCTAGTATTGGCAACAAAATATGCCTGAGGTTCAGTGGAATAGATTAGAAGATTAGAACATAAAGGCCACTAAGAACACACTCAGCCAGCTTATCTTTGACAAAGGAGCCAAACAGTCTTACTAGAAGAAAAATAGCCTCTTTAATAAATGGTGTTGGAAAAACTGGCTCTCTATATGCCAAAAACTAAAAAAAAAAAAAAAAGACTGAGGTCTATCACCATGCACTAAGATAAAGTCAAAATGGAATAAAGATCTAAACATTAAAACAGAAACACTCAATCTCCTTGAAGAGAAAGTAGGAGGAACTCTTGAAGACATAGGAGTAGGCAAAGAGTTCATGAAGAAAAATCAAATTGCAAGGGTAACACTTGAAAGAATTAACAACTGGGATCTTCTCTTATTGAGAAGTTTTTGCACATCAAAAGAAATGACAAAATGAAAAGACAACACACAAATTTGGAAAAATCCTTAATAAGAACCCAGAAAAAGATAAGATCTCCAGAATTTATAAAGAACTAAAAAACATAAAGGCCGCTAAATTTAAGGACCCAATCCAGATTTGAGGTTCCGAAATGAACACACACTTCTCAGAGAACGAAATTATAGAAACAAATAAATATACGATGAAATGTTCCACATCAGTAGCCATCTGTGAAATGCAAATTAAAACAACAATGAGATACCATCTCACCCAAGAAAAAATGACTATTATAAAGAAATCAAACAACAACAAATGTTAGAGAGGCTGTAAGAAAAAAGGAAGCCTTCTCCACTGCTGGTGGGGAGGTAGAAAAATATGGAAATCTGTGTGGAGACTCTTTAAAAAACTAGGACTGGAAATCCCATTTAAGCCAGCTATCCCTCTACTGGGAATATTTCCAGAGGAATAAAAAACGTCATTTCATAGTGATATATGTTTTTTATGTTTATACCAGCACAATTTGGAGAGCCAAATCTCAGATTCAATTGTGCAAATATCATAGTCTCCTTAGTGCAAGAACTCAAAAGAAGAAATACAAATAGAAAGGTATAATACAAGTGAAAGGAAAGCGAGAACTTAAGAATTAGACAATGAAGAGAGGGTAAAGAGAAAAGCTATGAAGCAAGACAGGGGCAAAGCCATACATATATATTCATAAGATAGTTAAGGCAATGATCTCAAGAATCTTCAGCAGGTTTTTGAAACCAGTAGTTAAATGATAGGACTCTCACCCTGATTAACTATATATGCTGATACCTGTGAACTGAGTAACTGCACTGAAGATAGAAATGTGTAACACTAAGGTCATGCTTGTAATGCCTGTCATTCTTGTTTTCTAAATATGTGTTCCTTCTCATGTCATAGCAATTACTGCCATACTGTCTCTCAAGTAAGTGTTTACTTTTTTTTAAAAAAGGGTAATGAATGAAAACAAGTTATAATAAAAAAGTCACAGAACTATCCAACTACAATGCTGTATATGGATAGATTCCTAAATTTCTGTGTAAAAATATGTAACAGTTTATTCCAAATTTTTAAAATATTTTTTTCTTTTTTTCACATTATGTAGGAATTTAAAGTTTAACCAATATGTGATGTAAAATACCTGTTCCATGTTATGTCTAAGATGTTTGATATTCAGACAGATAATGAAGTTAAGCTCAACTACCTATGTTATAGTGTAGTAATATCATTAATATCATTAAGCCTCTCTTCTGGAGGGCTAAAAATTAGATACAAAAAGGTGTGCAAGTAGAGCCAACATTTTGGCCCTAGCCTTTCAAAGTCAGTGAAGATTCAGGACAGAGGAGAACCCGTACTGTAACATCATGCGACTCAGTTGTGTCTCAAATTTTCTAATCAAGGGGATTATGGGGCCACAGAGGAAAGTGATCAATGATGTACAGTGTGCCTCAGGAGAGTCACATGGAGAGAAAATATTCTCAGATTTTCAGAGAGCAAATTGGTTAGAAAATGGCCATGACTCATTCACATGGCTGACACTGAAATAGGACCTACAAACTGCAGTACAGGGTTTCAGGGTAAATTCAGAGAGGATTTGACTGAACTTGGCAGATACAAAAGTTACATTTCTTGTTATATAGGTCGTGCTTTATGTTGGTCTTAACCATGCAGCAGAAAAGTATAAAAAAGACATATGAAAAGTAAAGCCATATTAATATACTGAGTTGTAAAAAGCTCAAGTCAAAAACTTCTGACATTGCCAGTTCTACAGATTACCCACTATTATTATGGACTACTGGACTATATTGTATTGTTTTGCTGAATTCACAAACCTACAATATATAAATGGCAAGGCAATACCCATACCTGACAAAGCTAAACAAAAAGAGGAGGATACAAAGGAAGGACCATTAGGAATCTGTATATATAAATAGTTTAAATAGATATATGGCCACTTTGTCTTAATTCAATGAGAAGAAAGATTTGCACAAATAGTGTTTGTACGGGATATCATGCTTGCATCCTGTACTATGAATAACTACTATGAAAAAAATATAATATGCAACGTACTAATTATTTAAACTCTTCTACTAATAGGTTTTGAAACTGTCTCAATGATATTTGTTACTCTATAAAATTAATATTTTTTAAAATAAAAATAAAACAATAAAGAACTGATAAGTCACTTCTGCTTATTAATGTATGCTTCCAATACACCCTCATCACATGTAACTTCATGGCTGATACCCTGTAACCAATTTATCAGTTCAAATTCATACTTGGCCTTTTATTTCTACAGGCCCTCTAGTGAGACATGGCCATGGCTACTGTCATAGCCCACGGTTGTCTTAAAAACCAATAGCAGTGATAAACCAGCAAAGCTATTTGCCAAACACACAGAGAACAGGAGAATCGGAAGATAGTTTCAAGCAAGACCTTCTCAGTCTCAGAGTATCAGTAGTATAATTAAACCTCTTTCTCCTACCAATTCAACTTCCTTGGATATTCTTTCTATAGCTGTCTACAGAAAATTTTGTTTCTGTTTAGTTTTTCTAACTGAGATATGTAACATCACACTTTTTACAGTATCCAGCAGCTCAGATGGGAATCTTTCTGAGGTGCCGGGCATGGTGGCAAGGGGGGAACATATGTGTGTCTCTAGGACAGGACAGTAAAGATGTATGAGTCTCAAGAGGTTTGTGTGAAGCCTTCAAAGGCCCTTCATAATCTTCCCCACTTATCATTTGAAAAAAAGCACACCAAGGCAAGAGGAAAGCATGTTTATTGATTCTTAAGCCCAGGTTTGCTTCTGACTCCTGAGCTGAAGTGATACTCCAACTTAAACCTCCTAAATAACTGGAGCTACAGACAATGAATTGTACCAAAGTAAGGAAAACCTTGTAGCTCAAAAAGAGCACTCAAATTGATAAGGACTAACATCCTTCTAAATCCTGTTTAGAGAGTATATGTCTCATGCCTTAGAGGGAACAGAAACTCTCTGGGTCCCTGATTCAGGATCAGTTTGTCATTCCTACACATGTATATTGAAGGTGTAATGAAATGACAAGACATATTATGCCCGCAGATACTGATTGTACATCAAAGACACTCGTACAGTGCCGGGCCCAGGTTTAGCTGCTATATTGCAGGATTCAGGACAGATGACAAGTTAGCCTGAATAGAAAAGCTCCAGTCAGATATTCTCTTCCACTTCACCAAACTTGTATTTAGGAAAGAAATGGCAGGGCATTTCTCTACGTTTGCCAGTTTACCTAGGGTAACCCCAACTTAACAGAAACGCTGTCCCTCATGTGTATGGGTATAGGGTTTTCTCAGTGATCCTGTCATGTACCTAGAGCAAAACAGCTCCAATAGCGTTGATCCAGAACAATTTTATGTATCATCCAAGTATTAATTATTGAATCTGTGATATACATCAGGTATAAAAAACTAAGATAAGTAAACAGCTACACTCTTCTAATTCACTGATTAGAAACATCTGCTATAATAATGTCTGTAAATATAATATCATGTATGCACCTTATATGATACCAAAACATTACAAAAGCAGTTTGCAATGTATTAATTTATCGAATCTGTCCTGTTAATTTGTCTGGAAACTCTCATTGCTATTTGTTCTTCAATAAAATAAATTTTAAAAAGGAGAAAATGGGACTTGTTTTCTCAGGTCTTTCAAGATGTCTCTAAATAGAAACACTGCCAAAAGTATTAAATATATTAAAAGAATGAATTTTACATCGTGAGCCCATAATATTAAGCTGAGCTGTAAATGGATATGGTCGACAATTTCTTTGAATAACTCCCTATGGTTGCAGAATGCTGGACTGTGTTGGATTGTGGTGTCGAGTTCAAGCACCTAAGGTAGTTGAATGTCAATGGAGTGCCCACTTTAGACAGGTGTAGACAACGGAAGGGTTGTAGGAAGAAAAAATGATGTGTGTGTATAGACAGTACAGTTGGGATAGATAATGCTGTGCTTCTACATAATTCTATGATAGGAAAGATCTGCACTAATGGTGGTTGGACAGGATATTAAGTCGGCTTTTAGTGCTATGGTCATCCACTAGGTAAATAATTATTGAAGTTTTGATATAATTTCAGCTATAAAAAAACCTGTAAATATAATATCATGTATGCACCTTGTACAATACCAAAACGTTATGAAAACAGTTTGCTATGTATTAATTCATCAACTCTGTATGGTTAAGGTGTTTTGAGACTGTCTGATTGACATTTGTATTTTAATAAAATAAAAATAAATGGAAAAAATAAAAAAATAAAAGAATGAATTTTGATACTGAGAGATACTTATCTCTTTAATTGTTATGAAAAGAAATTGATTTGTACCATTAATTATCATGTATAAAAATTAGAAAATATTGATATTAGGACAAATTTGGCCAATTTTGAAGCAATCATACTGATCCTAAGCAAATCACCCATTTTTGTTTTGGCTAAAGTTAAACAATAAAAATAATTCACTACAAAAAAAATTTTAAAAAGAATTAAAAAAACTGTATCATTGCTATTTTATCTTTTTTTCTTATTAAAATAACTAAAAAATTAAAAAACACAATTGTTGGAAGAGGTAAGTGATTTTGAATTTTGTAAACTTTCAAGCATAGAGTCTGAAGCTAAGGAGATAAACTGTCTTGTTTTGTGGACCACTTAAGCTGGATATACGGCACAGTTCATGAAAGTTTGGGAAAAGAAAAGGATAAAACTTGCTATGCCTTGGAAAATATCATTCTGGCTGATACATAGATTGATATCAAATTTAGAAGACAAATATAGAAGCAGGGGTACAAAATGTAAAACTTTTGCCTTTCCTCAATCCCAACAAGTTTTCACCAGGGCACTGAGGAGGAGGTGTTTTGCTGTTCTTCCACAAGTTTTGTAGGATTTTGAGCCTTTAAGGGTAACGGTCTCGGGGAATGACCTGTACCTGCATTATACAAGACACGCTGTCTCAAATTTCACCAAACTACTGAGAACTTTCTCATTAATGCTTGAACAGATGTCTGTAAAACGTTTCTCTCATGGATATAATCAACTCCTTGAGGCTCTGGTCCCCTGGTATTTTATACCCTCAACCTAGTTCATGAAAACCCCTCCTAGGTTGAAAGGATCAAGATGAAGCAAGGTTCATATAGGCCTTGCCTCCAGTGAGATTGTTCTAATTTAGATCAGGATAATTATTCACCAAGGAATACCCACAGGGACATTGTGCTCTCATATTGCCTCTGGCTTCATCTCTTCTTTGAAGAAAATAAGTTTGTCTCCATTTGTAACTCAAAAATCAGATGGCTATGGTTTCCAAACATTTATTCTCCTCACCAAGACACACATTCCCCTCCTTCAACCTTGCACACTCGCACTATGTAATTATCCGTCCTCCACAAAAAAAAGGTGCTTCTGTAGTAGAAAAAAGCCCTATTGTAGATTACGTCCGTGTTGCCCACTCTAGGCTCCCAAGCCTGGCTGGTGTTCTCTTTCACTATTTTGTGCTTGCTGTCTCAGACGACATCTCTGCTATTTTCTGAGCCCAGAGCTTATTCCATAAGGGCACTTCCATTGCTTTCAGCCAATGGGAAGCCTTAGTGGTGGCACCAATCTGCAGATACCCTTCCTCTTGATCATACTCTGACCATTGGGGAAGCCCTTCCCCATTGGGATTCCTGCAAACAAAATAAAATACACATTCTGAAAAGCTGCTGCATGATACATTTCTCATAGTTTTGTAGGGTTTGCGTGGCTAATCAATACCAAGAGGCTTAATCCTCTCCACAGAAATTGAGTTCTCTATCCTGTGACACTTTCTGATTAGTAGAGAGATCTCATTATCAAAGTATTACTATCACAGGCCCAGGGCTTCGATCATGCAAGCTAACAAAGCTCCCTTTCCCAACAGGAATGCAATGTACGTCCCAACTTGTCTACCAACCCTGCTCCATATTTGCCAACAACCTCACCCATTCCGAGCAAAGTTGGCCCAGTATTTCATCAACATCTTGCTGAGATTAATCTCTTCTTCAGAAGCACACTTTATTAGGAAGAATGAAAAATTTTATAACCTAAAATGTGGTTCATGGAGCTGTAACAAGAGTAGCCCCCTTGCAGGGCGAGTTTTTGACCTTTATCCATGCTCACTGAGTGAAAATCTGTATTGCAAGGAAATTGTACTTAATTCATATAGTCTTTCATTTGAGAATGACTTATGTAGGACTGTGCAATAGACATCCAATATATGTATGTGGTTCTTAATTTTTATCTCCCGTATCCACCTGCCACCTCCTACCATCACACTATCACAATGACACACCAGGATTATACTGTAGGATTACAGACTGTTGTAGATTCTTTTCTCAATCTCTAAATACATATATAGTCATAGAGTATGAAAATTATCAGAACTGCAAAGTTGTTAAGGAGTCATCCAACTGAGAGATGGGCACAGGCACACGTGTGTCATGAGCATCCATAAGGTTGGCCACAATTCATCAGCAACAGCTACACACAGAAGGCATTGAAAGCATTTCTGAATGGTTTCCTTTAAGTATTATGTCTAAATATAATGTAAGTAAAACTGTGTGAGTTTTACACACATAAATCAAATGACAGGTGCATGGATACGTGGGACACTCGATTCCAGGATGCCAACAATTGAGATGTGGCTATTCTGATAGATGGTTGTGAGTGGGACATCAAGCAGAAACATTCCTTTCCCTGAGCCAGGCACACAGGTGACCACCTACATCTCTTACTGATGTCACAGGTCAGTATTCAGAGTCAGACCATGATTGGGGACACATGAATACCCCTTATCCTTCATGACATTCGAGTGGGAGGTAAGTCAAGGACTATGCTGTGTAGACCAGCTAAGTGATAGAAGAACAATGAACCAAGATCAGGAGAGAAGATGAAATGAACTCAAGGCCAGCAAACTAAGAGTGGCTCCAATGCCTCTGCACTTCAAGTTCAGTGCCAGTGAAGAGCCATTAACTTTCAAAAATGGTGCACCAAGTACTGAGAAAATCTCCTGGCCGTGGTCTCCTAACAAACCGGTACTTGAGAGTGGTAAGAAGCTTGGACAATACTGGAAGTGACACATATAGGTGGGGGCTCCAGCATCTGTGAATACATGAAAGGCACATAAATCACATGACCAGCTGCAGCCCAGAAGTATACCAACATCTTCAGCTCCTCAGAAAAAATCCCTAGTCATCAGCAGGGGATTGAAACAGTTTTGGGAGAGCTCCTTCCCTAGGCTAGAGCCATACACATTATTGAAGTGGAATTAGGATTAGGCCAAATATTTATTAAATGACAGATCAGAGGACCACAATACACCCAAGTTGAATACACTGGATGTGTGTCATTAACATCACACAAGTTGCAATGCCTTGAAGAATATTTCCAACAGAATAGGTGTCTTTGATTCAGCCTGGTTGTGAATTTCTCCCATTTTTCTCAACCTTTCAAAGAACTTTAAGAAAACACTAGCTGCTTATTGAAAAGAAGTATATTAAAATACAAACATACATAGAGAGGAAACAAATGTCCCTTGCATTTCAGGAAACCACAAAACTCAAAGTATATCACTTCTGTCAATTCCCATATAGAAGCTCTTGCTTATCTTGGGAAGTCTTAAGATGATAAGGTAACAAAGTGAGGTAGCAAAGTGAAGGGGCCAGGAAAAGGCCTTCCTGTCTGTGGTGCTGCCATCAGCAACAGCAGTTTGCCCAAACACCCTCAAGAGGCTGCTTTTCTTTCCTGATGACAAAATCATCAGACCCATCAACTCCTGCTCTACAAGACAAACTTGCTGACTTAGCCTGGGAAGTTCAGTCCTTTCCATTGGTCTTAACTGCCCCCTGAGAGATCACTCTATGAGAAGAAAGATTACGCCCCAAATCACACTCATGATGAATTTTACATTTCTCTGTTGGATACAGAAAAAAAGAAAGAAAACATACAAAAACTAAAATAAGAACACTCATGATTCTAATTTTATATTTTAGTGCATAAGTCTTATGAATATAAATTGAGATAATATTTTATTTGTTAATTTCTAATATACTATAATCATTTGTTCATATCATTATTAATCCACAAAAATGTTTAACAATTCATGTCCTTACATGAGGGTGAAAAAATGATCTATTAGTGGTCTCCCTAACCATGCATTACTAAATCTTTGTGTTTTTGTGTTTTTTTCTTTTTTGGGTGGGAGTGTGCAGAACTGGGGATTGAACTCCGGCCCTTGTGTTTGCAAGAGAAGCACTCATTCCACTGAGGTATCTCCCCGGCCCTAAATCTTTGTTTTTATCCACAAGTTTTATTTAGATAAAACAACCCTTCTGTAAGTCAGCATTTTGTTCATTACTCAACTCTATCAAAGTCAAACAGAATTTCCTGAAACTATGTATGAACATTGCCTATGCCACTCAATCATTTTTTTAAGTTTATTGGTACAGTTTGAACACACATATTGATCATATTCATTGTAGGGAGTTTGTGCCTGTAAATGATGTATCTTGGTATCTCTTCAATCCCCTCTGCCTCTCCTTATTTACAAAAACCTTGTTTGCATTCCTTCCTTCATGTCTCATTTTTTTTTCCTTTCTTTCCTTTCCTTATCTCCCTTCATATTCCCCTGTCCTTTAGAAAAATATCTTCCTATTTCACATTATCTGTTATGTATTTGGTCCACATTTGTACTTTCATTTTCTTGCACCAGAGAGATAATTCCATATTTACATATTTCTGCCCAATTCATTTCATTTAAAAATATGGTCTCGAAGTCCATTCATTTGGCTATAAATGTCTGTTGCTTATTGCTTTTTATGGCTCAATGGTACTTCATCATATAAAAAAAAAAAACTTTCTTTTCTTTTTTTAACTATTCACTGTCATTCAACCATTTTTTTTAAAGAAGAGACTTTCTTTTTGGCAGAACCGGGGATTAAACTCAGGCCCTTATGCTTGCCAGGGAAGCACTCATTCCACTGAGCCATCTCCTCAGCCCCATTCAACCATTTTTTAACAAACTCAGATCCCACTAACAAAGGAAAAATTTCTGTAAAAGACAAAACTTATTTAAGGCAGCATGCTCCCAGGGTATTTGGTTTTTTCTTTGTCTTCAAACCACTGAAATTTATAAAATTCAGACAACAACAAATAAGTCTTCAAAAAGAAATCACACACAGATTTGAAAAATAACAGGAAAAGGAGACAACAGGATACCACCACACAAAGGAGTATCAGAAGAAGAAAGTGGAAAAGGCCAGAAGACAAATTTCACTTATGTACAGCAAACACAGATGTGGCTGGCTGTCATGCATGGGCTTCCATCACTTACCTATGTTGCTCCCTCATCTCTCCAGTAATGTAGATCATAAACTACTTAACTACTTGCATTTGGATCCTCCCCTAACCTCTGATACTAGTAGACAATAAAAGAAGACAGTGGTGCTTCTTCTGCTCACATAGAAGCACATTTGAGGTTTCACCTCAAGAAATTTCCACATCTATCAGTACTGGGGATTGGGCAGCTCAAAGACAGAAAATCAAGATAGCCTTGCTCTCTGGGCCAATGCTTGCAACTTACCTCTGTGTCCACGGGCAGTAATCATGAATGGGACACAAAAATATGATCGGCAAACAACTGCATTGCATATTTGACCTCTTTGGAAAAGTCACTTTTAAATCCTATGGACTCAAAGTGCTCCATCTTTTCAGCCTCTGAGATGTTCTGAAATGTGGCAAGAAAATGATAACCCATGCTTTGTGAGTGACGTGGTTTCTGCAGCCAGCCAAGATGCTTTGTTCATCCTGAAACTTTTATACCATGAAAACCCATCTCGGGCTACTGATATGGGAAAAAGAAAAATGAAGTCAACACTTCCAATCCCAACTTTGCTTTTCTTTAATTGAATTGTTCTGTAATTTGGGACAAATCTTTTACCCTTGCTTCATAATCAATTCCCATAATTTCCCAGCTTCTTACAAGAAAACATTTGGATTTCTCTGTGGTTGTCATTTCTAGCCTCTGATCCAAACTGTTTTCCGAGGACAAATAGGCCATAATCTGTTTAAAATATTGGTCGAGCAGTGTGAATTCTAAGTAAAAACAAAAGAGAAAAAACACTTAAACCAATGCAAAATAAAGTTTCATTTGAGTATCTTGACAGTTTTTTCATCAGTTTGAAAAATAAAAAGAGTGCATAAATGGACTCAGAACATCAAGGAGCCAAGCAGGGTAAAATACATATAGATTGACTTAACATGGTACACAGGGGCGTCCACGAAATGAGGAAACATTTAACCCAGCATAGTATTGAAGCAGAGGGCTCAGTGACAAGAATAGGATGGACTCTGGTGAATAACAGAATATTCATCATTGTGGCTTTGGTCCTTGAAAACCTCTGAATCCTTCTGAAGTAAAAACTGCAGAATTTTCAGTATGTGATGCCCTATCCAAACTTACATATTAATACATTTGACCCAACATTTGACTGGCTTTTATTAACTAAAAACATGAGCAGCAATAACTCCAGACCCCTAAAATACCTTGTAGGAATATTTAGTATTTTCATGTAGGAAATAGCTGTTTTCTCTATCCTAATATTGATGCACACACATATAATTATGAACTATCTCTTAAAGCAATTACCCTAGAAACTTGCAACTATACATTGTTTTTCTGCCCATTGAGATGAAAATCTCACATCCAAAATGCTTTCCTCTAGGACCTGAGAGTACTTTTTTTCAAATGTGTTGAAATTCCTTAGAAATGTAAAAATTTGAGGTAGCTCTTGATCATTCCCTGGCCAACCTCTATGGATCAACCAAGGCCTAAATTCAACACAAGCTTCACTTCAATTTACACTTCTGCTTCTCAGACACAGGTCTACTTCTTCTGCACATGAGTGTGAATGAACAATCCCTTAGTCTGCCCATGCGGCCTCACTCAATATATCCCTGTGCTCACTCTCCCTGGAGACCTCTCCAACCTTAGTGTCAGGGATGGGAATTCCTGATGTACTTTATCTTTTCTCTATTGCCTTCGTATTTCTGAATAATAAGTTTTCCAAAAATTTAGCTGAATATCTCTTTTGAAACTATTATTTTTATCAAATGAAATCCTTTTGTCACAATTTGAATCCAATTTTAACTCATCAAGAAGAGAACTCTAAACATTCCCATGGAGGGGCTTGACCGTGTATGTGAAAATCAATAGGAACTGTGAGCCCTGGCACCAAGTGGTAGCTCTTGTGCTTCAACCTGATTCTCATGGACTTCTAAAGACTTCTTTGTAGGCATCAGAGGTCCTTTCATCTCTACTTTCATTCTCTACAGACATAATAGTCAGGACACTTCAGTATTCTTTAATGGGAAGACAATCAAAGAGTGTTTGGCCGAAAATTTCTCTGGTGGCTACCAATCTAGTATCAGCTGGACTACCCCGAAGAGGATGGCATAGAAAATTATCATCACACCAAAAATATTCCTGGCCTGGTTCCAATGGGTTTTGGTGATGAAGAAACCATGTGAAAAGAGATTGGAGAGATGATGATGCACGCAGATGCATCTGTCCTATTTTATTTTATTTTATGTTATTTATTATTTATTTATTTATTTATTTATTTATTTATTTATTTATTTATTTTTGGCAGAACTGGAGATTGAATTCAGACCCTTGTGCTTACCAGACAAGTGCTTATTCTACTGAAACATCTCCCTGGAACCCATATGTCCTAGAGAACTGTATGATCTAACCATTGAAATGAAAAAAAAAATCTTGTTTTTTGATTTTCACAATAAAGGTAACAGTGCCAAAATTATTATCAGCTATTTATGGCACAAAAGTGAACCTGTCTGAATGTGACTACATTCTCACCTTTGGAAGTGTCCAGTCAGGGTTTTGCTTATTGATTCCCACAATGTAAGGCACAGTACTGAAATTCTTTTCAGCTAGGAGGTCTTTTGGTACCTTGGGCAGCAACACTCCATTAACCACAATGGTCATAGGTGCACACTCCTGGGAAGTAGAAAAAAATAGATTGTCTCTGGTTTGTCTCTCCAGTTGATGCTCACATCTCTGCTCTGGCTGACTGAGGACAAGGGTGGGACCATAGACTCCCCTGGTGATCAGCAGTGACCACGTATGCTTAAGATCTGAACAATGGGGCAAAAATAGGAAAATAAAAACAGAATTTTGGGGAGCTTCTTATGATAAGGTGATGGTGAAAGTGAAAAATCAGGTCATCCTTACTCAAGTTAAAACATATATAAGTCAGTATGATACATATTCAATATGAATTCGTGTGTGTGTGTGTGTGTGTGTGTGTGTGTGTGTGTGTGTGTGTGTGTGTGTGTGTGTGTTGACTGTGCAACACAGACAGGGCAAATCCTATTGCAAAAGGTTGTGAGAGAACAGAATTTGGGTTCAAATGTAGCTTTCTTGGAAAAATGTACTGTACAGAGAAAGCGGCTCTTGGACACTGCAAGAGAAGCAGCGCATCTGAAGGAAGTCCATAATTTCTGAAAGCTAAATGGATAGATGCCTGCCATCTGCATAGTACTAAGAATGATGAATGCTACTGATGGGTGACTCGAAACATTGATATCTCCATCCAGAAACAAGTGCCTGAGCAAAAGGGCAGAGCCACTGAGCAGGAAAAAGGGATCTCAAAGAGCTTTGGGTTTCAGCAAGCGTCATTGAAAAGGGACAACAAAGAGAATTCTGTTGAGGCTGCACATGGTCAGGCATCTTTACAACTCGCAGAAGCTGCTATAGTTTGAATTGTAAATGCTCCACTAAGGTCCATATATGGGATATTTTGTCTCCAGCCAAGTGCTACTGGGAGACAGTGCAAGTTTAAGACCTGAGACTCTAGTAGAAGATTTTCAGGTCATTAGGGGTGTGCTTTTAAAACAGATGCCAGTACCCTGTCCTTTTCCCCTCCCTGCTATTAGGGCATGAGGTAAATGGTTTTGCCCCTCCACGTGTTTCCATTATGATGTCCTGGTACAGAACCAAACAAGACCAAAGTATCATGGGATTAAACCTCTAAAACCCTGAGACATCATGAACTATTTTTCCCTTATGTGTTGATTAACTCAAGTATTCACAATAATAATTGAAAGCTCACTAAAAGAAGAACTGAGGGGTTATAGAGAGAAGAGGGACATTCTCCAATTTATGGTGATGGAAATCTGGAAGTACTAGAAGGCATGAAAATGGAAATGTAAAGTAGAAGTGAGGAAGTTATGCAAGACAGGAACTGTGTGTTTGTTGGGGACAGCAAATGTGGGGGGAGCACAGAGCTATACAAGCCATGAGAAGGACAGTAATGGTCATTGTTCGATGTCCACTCAGTAATGCTGGTAGATGGTCTGTTGGAGTCACTTGAAAAGCATTGTGTGGATCTGAAAATTCAGGGGTATATTTCATCCTCTCCTTTTGCTATACCCTACAGATTAACAAGTCATGGAATTTGTTCCCAAAATCATCCACATTCTACATAATTCTCTCTCCATGCCATTGCCCTAGCTCTGGCATAATCCACAAAAACGTGTTTCAGCTGCTCAGTACAGTGGTCTCACAACTAGTCTCTGCCTTTGTCCTGACCTTCCTCCTATGCGGACCACACTGCACAGACCTTTGTTTTTTTATTTATTTTTTATTTTATTGAAGTACAAATATCAATAAAAACAGTTTTAAGACACCTTAACAGGATGGATTTGATAAATTAATGCACTGCAAATTGTTTTCATAACGTTTTGGTATCGTACATACATGATATATTTATAGACATTATTATGGCAGATGTCAAAGTTTCAATAATTAATACTATCTACTTTGTTATTTTCTTAGTGGTTGTCCATAGTACTAGAAGCTGACATAATATCCTGTCCAACCAGCATTAGTGCAAATCTTGCCTCTCATAGAATTATGTAGAAGCACAACGTTATCTATCCCAACTGTACTGTCCATACACACACATCATGATTCTTCCTTTCTATACCCCTTCCTTTGTCTACACCTGTCAAAGATGGGTACTCCAGTCATTCAATCAATTTAGGTGCCTGAACTCGATGACACAATCCAACACAGTCCAGCATTCCACAACAATAGTGAGTTATCTGAAGAAGTTATCTACCATAGCCATTTACAGCTCAACTTATTATTATGGCCCTATGTTGTATACCTCATTTTTATGCTTCGCTTCTGGATGGTTAAGACCTAGATAGAGCAAGACCTACATACCAAAATATGTAATTTTTGTTTCTTATGAGGTCAGTGAAGTCCCCTCAGGGTTTATCTTGTAGTCCTGTACCTTATTCTGTAGATCTTTTGTCTGTGTCATCCATGTGGATGAGTCACAGCCAATGCTTGACCAGTTTGCTCTCTGTGAGAGCCTGAAAGAAAGTTTTCTCTCCATGTGACTCTCCCCAGGCACACTATAGAACTTCAATCTCTTTCCTCTGTTGCTGCATAAGCTCCTTGTTCAGAAAATTTGGATCTCAACTGAGTTTCCCGATGTTGCAGTACAGATTCTCTTATGCCCTGAGTCCCTGCCAACTCCGAAAGGCTAGGGCCAAAATGTTTGCTGGCCTTGCAGCTCTTCTATATCTCCAGTTTTGATCTGTGAACTTAGATTGTTAACCAACCAGAAGAAAAGATGATTACTACGCTGTAGCATATGCCATTCACTGTGCCTTATCTGCCTCAGTTGCTTTTAGTTGTTGTACATTTCCATTTGTATTTCTTCGCTTGTTATACTAGGGAGACTATATGATATTTGCACATGTGTGTCTGGTTTATTTCACTTATGAGTATATGTTCAAGTGGCATCCACTTCAGTATAAATGCTTCAAGCTTATTATTCTTAATAGCTGAGTAATACTCCATTATATAGAAATACAACTTTTTCAACCATTCCTCATGTAATGGACCATAATCAAAATCACACAGACCGCTGGACAAGCTAAGATCATGTAAGTGTTCTGCTCAGTCTCTGAACACCTCAACCTGCTGCTGAATCATAGTGGAAATCCTTTCTTTAACCACGGTACCCCATCTTCCAGGGCCTCAGGACCCACACTGCTGCATTCTTTCCTGGCTTTGCTCCCTAAACACCAACCTCTTTTATCCGGGGTTTGGAGCTGTTGTATTCTCGCTCTGGAATGCTCTCCAGGTTCCACCACACTTCTTTCATCCTCTCCCAATGGACACAAATGGCACGTAGTCTTCAGATCATCCCCTCACTCTGCTGTTCACAGGTCCTCCTGGAACCCCCCCTCCTCCCCAATCCAATACTCCCAATCGGTAAGTCTTTGTTCCTTGAGCTCAGCCACAGCCTCCTCATGTACATTTCTTACTTCCAAAACATCTACACTCTTTCTCTATTGCTTGCTTTCATTTTAACCTTCACTCTGACCATTCTTGGGCATGCACATAGACTATTCATGTATTTCTTCACTGAACTCTCCTCCAACTTGGGCACAAGCATTGAAAAGAGCAGAGAAATTCATCTCCTTACCTTTTCTAACCCAACTACTAAACTAAATCAAGTTCTGCCATCTGCTTCTTGGCTGAACAGTATAAATCTCACATCATCCTGACGCCCTCCAGGAGAAGTGCAAGTATTTCCAGGGAAGGAGCAGAGAGGATGGGACAGTAAGATACTATAACAGTAATGTCTCCAGACCCTGACAGCTCAGGACAGAAGTGGATCTGGGAGGACAATCTCAGTTTCCTGGCTGATGGGAGGACAGTATTGTCTTGGGGCCTAAGATACTAGCATCATTTTCTGCCCAATTATTCAAACCTGTGACCTCTTGAGGGACAAGTCTTTCTTTTGTTGAATTTAATATATTGGCACATAATTCTTTATTAAAAGTGAGTCCTATTCTAAATATTATATGAAATATGCTAAAGTTCATTGTTTACTTTTTAATTTTATTTTATTGAAGAATGAATAGCAATGAGATAGTTTCAAATCAAATTAGTAGGTCACATTCAACAATTAATAAATTGCACATTGTTTTTGTAGTGGCTTTTTGTTGTACAAGGTGCATACATGATACTCTATCTACAAAAACTATTAGAGCAGATGCCTCTAATTAATGAATTGAGAATGTAACTGTAGTATACCTATTTTTAAAAGCTGATTTATAGTACTTTTTGCATTGTTATCTTCCTAGTGTTTTTCCATACTACAAGAAGCATACAGGTATCCTGTCTAAGCACTATTAGTGCAAATCTTTCTTCTAATAGAATTATGCAAAAGTGCTGCATACTTATTCTAACTGTACTGTTTATACAGACACAGAATGGTCCTTCCTTCAAACCCCCATTTATTTGTTTAATCCTGTCACAGATGGGTATTCTATTGTCATTCAATTATTATAGGTGCTTACCGCGGAAAATGAAATACCTTGGGATTCACTTAACCAAGGAAGTCAAGGATCTTTTCACGGAAAATTACAACACCCTTAGGAAAGAGATTATGGAGGATTTCAGAATATCGAAAGATATTCCATGCTCCTGGATAGGAAGATCCAACGTCGTGAAGATGGCCATACTCCCAAAATTGCTGTACAGATTTAATGCAATCCCTATCAAATTGCCACCAACATACCTCCCAGATACAGAGAAATCAATCCTAAAATTTATTTGGAACCACAAACGACCTAGAATAGCAAAGGCAATCTTGGCCAATCAAGACAAGGCAGGAGGCATCACAATTCCTGATTTGAAATTATA
>PVKA01022056.1:0-37826 GCA_004027165.1 Ctenomys sociabilis
GGGAAATAAATGAAGTTTTGCCTGACTTCACCCACAGGAGCCATCTCCCCGACATGATATGGACAGGAAGAAGCCAGGACAAAAGCATCTACGCCACTGTCACCAATCAGCTGAGTTTGCCTAATTAAGATGGAAATCTCAAAGGGGCAAAGTACAGCTTCCTCGCTGTTAGCGGCTTCAGGCTTTGCATGCCAGGGCCTCCTGCCCCTTGGTGTGGCAGCTCTGGGCACTTCCAGGAGGCCCCACCAGCTCCTCTGCAGCTCAGGCTCAGAGCCCTCTTGGCATTTCTGGAGGGCAAAGGGCAGCCGCTGCCTCTCCGGCACCCTCTGCAGGTCCCCACCTGTCACCACTCATCAACACGATGGATTCATCTTGTCTCTGTCACCAGGGATGCCTGCCTGTTGCTGCGGGTCTCTGACACTGGTCTCTGCCCATCACAGCTGAGCTCTGGAACCTCAGAGCCGCAGTCGCTGTAATGTGAACTGCTCTGCCCACCTCCCAGAGGTGAGAATCACCAGTGGATTTAGAGGACGAAGACAGTGAGGCTTATTTGGGCCCAGCTGCAGCATCAAGGGGGTCAGGACGCTGCGGGGAGCCCTCCTCACCAAAACCAAGAGCACAAGTGTGAGCTGTGTCTATGGAGCCTGCCGCAAGCAGTTGTGTGCATGCTGTGGATCTGCCTGGGAACTTTCACAGTGGTAACAAAGGAAGGGGGGATCAGGACAGTCACCAGTGGGGGCTGCAGCATAGGGACAACATGGGCAGGTGCACATTCTAGGCAGCTGCAGTGAAGGCAGAGCCCACGGCACCCTGAGGACAGTCACAGCACCCAGCAGAGGCTGAAGGAACTTCAGGAGTGGCTACTTGGATGGCAGCTACTGCACCTCTCCCACATGTGGGGCTGAAATCAAGACCATGGCTGCTTTGGTGGCATCTTTAGTGGGGTCTGCTGTTGAGGGAATCAGGGATATCAGCACAGATGCACACATGGGACCCAGCAGCTCCTGATATTTGCCATGTGGGGCCTGCCCGCCTCCATTTGCAGCCCCAGAGTCAGCCATCCTTAGACACACCCAGAAATCACCAATCTGCTGGGCTGGTGTACCTCACGTCAGCATCACAAGTAATGACCATAAGTGTGTACATGCCTGTATGAAAGGGGAACCCCTGCGGCTTGGTTGACCATGCGGAGGCCTATGTGGGCCACAGTGCCACCCTCTATATGTCCCAACCAGGTACCTGTTTCTTCCATGTGACCTCACTGTCCCACAGCATGGGCCTTGCCTGGGCACAGCCCCTTCCCAGGAAGCCATGCTGCTCAGGCAGGAGCAAGCTGAGGTGAGACCAGCACAGAGCTCCACTGTCTGCAGCCCGCAGCCACCACTCTGCCTTCTACTCAGCTTCCTGGGTTGACGCTCACTTCTTCTGCCCACTGCTCCCACCTACCTTCGGGACACACATGAATGCACACACTCACAGGGTGTACACACATAAAGAAGCTGCTTGCCACAGGCATGCATGTGTGTACACACAATCTGAAGCTCATGTGTGCCCAGGGACACACACTGAGGTGCACCCAAAGGTGCGGGTGCGTTGAGATTGTCATTTGAACAAACCAGATGCCCATGGAGAAATCATCCCCAATGCCAAGACACAAGGCACCATGCCTGGGGCACAGGACAAAGGAAGGTCTGGACCCATGCCCCAGAAGGAATGGGCCCCCCACCACATCTGACCAAATGTGTGACTTCAGAACAGCATTCTAGGAAAAGGCACACAAGGAGGGAAGAAGCTGACCATATTCTCATTTCAGTTAGGAAGTTTATTTCTTACGAAAACGGCAGCAGGGAGCTGTGAGAGCAGAGGGCCCGGAAGCCTCATCCTCGCTGTGGATGACTCGGGCTCAGCATGCAGGGTCAGGCTTAAGGCACATGTGGAGGTCACCTCAGGGAGTTGGGCATCCCCACAGGGCTCACTGGCCGAGGAAAGCACAGGCTTCCAGCAGTACTGTGGACACAACACAGCAGACCATCAGAGACTCAATTGTTTTGATTTGTTCCGTTTTTGTTTCATTTGAGCTGGGTCTTGCCACGCAGTCTAGGCTGGCCTTGAACTCACTATGTAGCCCAGGATGGCCTCAACTGAAAAACTAATTTTCTTTAAATCCATGTTTTACAGTAGTAAATCCAGGAGCACACTTAAACCTGCCTTGCCTGCCCCTGACCCCACACTGAGTCAGTGTGGCTCGCCTACGGGTGCCACTCCCTCTTCTCCTAACCCGCAGGGCCCCAAGAACACAGGCACTTCTGTTCCACCCACGCGAGGCAGTCCCTTGAGCTGGCCTGAGAGACAGAACCACCCACACCCCATCTCTAAGAGACTCAGCTGTCACCAGCTCCATCCACATCCAAGCTTCTGACTTCTGGAATGTGAGCAATTCAGCCCGTTTGCAAAGTGCCTAGGCACACACAAGCACATGCGCATACACTAATCTCTGCACAGATTCACTGAGCTCCTATGACCACAGGTGATTCATTGAGCTGAGAGCTGGGGACAGCAGCCGGACAGACCACCCTCGAGGGAACAGCCCCTGCAATCCAGTGGCCCCAAGGATCGCCCTATCACTGCAGTTCTCTGTGCAGGCCTCACTCCCCTGCATGCCAGTGACCTGAGATGTGGCTGTCACCTCAGCACCCTTGACATTGGAGCCTGACTTCTTGGGGGGGGCCCAAGGGGACAACTACCCCACGCATTTCTTAGAAAGCACCCTGCCTCTACACCCTGACAGCAGCAGCAGCTCCTAAATTATAGTAACAAAACATGCTTCCAGATGTTTCCAGATGTCCCCACAGGGCAGATCATGCTGAACTTCAAGAGGGAAGGAGGAGTGACAGTGACCCCTGGGCCTGGAGCTCAGCATGCCAAACAGCTCTGCCCTCCTATGGAAGGGACTAGAGCAGGAATCAGAGAATCACAGTGCCAGAGGCCGTGGTGCACACTCACAGTCTAGACTCGCACCAGGACCCTTGCGACCCCCAGGAAGTCACCTAAATATTTGAAAGGCTAATGATGATCAGGGCCTTCCCCTAGGTTTTTGAGACTCTGCTTTCTGGTGATGCCCTGCACCCATGTTGGCTTCTCAGTGCCACTACCAGGGTCCACTTACGGGAGGTGGAACACCGCTTGACGTTGGCGGTGGCGGTGACGTACTCCCGTCCCAAGTACGTCTCATACGTTGTTTTGCTGTGGAGTCTGGCCAGGCACTCAGTGTTATCATTGAACAGAAGGTTTTTGGTTTCAGACTGGAACAGGCAGAACTCTTCTGGGCACCGGGATCCATCCCTTCCAAATCGAGTCTGGGTGGAACGGCAGAGGGTCAGTAGCCCAGAGGACAGGTGTGCGTGGTTGGGGAGCTCGAGGGCACTCCTCCTCCTGGGCCAGTCCTGGGCACACCCAGACCCCATGCTCCAGGCTCACCAGGCCTCCCTGCCCACCCCCTTGCCTTCCCTCTCATCCCACAGAGCCTCCTACAGATGACTGGGTCACAGCTGATGACTTTTAAGGTCTGTTCCCCAACATGGATCCCTGGGGCATCCTACATGCCAGCCCTCGGGAATGGAATCTGCACTGCAAGCCTGTCCTCCCACCACCCGGGAGGTGGCCAGGCAGACCTCAGCCTCCTGGAGCACAGCCCCTTCTCCACACCCTGGCCACTGCGACACCTGGGGACGTGACATCATCATGGAGCAACTGAGATGCTAGTGCAAATCCCCAGATTTTAAGGGGACTTTGAGATTTCCTCCAAGTCACAAGGACACTGCCCTTTATCTACAGGGCCAGCTCTAGGTCTATTGCTTGAGGAGGTTGGTCCAGACCGTGGCTCTGCTGGGGCACAAAACAGCATAGAGTAAACCAGCCCCGACCGAAGCCTGTGCAAGGAAGGTGCCTCCATTCATCTAAAGCAATAGGAAGGAAGGCATGGGTGACAGGGCACCAGGGATGCAGGGCAAGAAGCACAGGGACTCGGAGCAGAAGTCATTTCCACCCCAGAAAACCAGGGCCAAGAACCCCTACAGTCCACAGATGACCCCACAGCAGGCAGCCAAGGGCCAATGTTGTCCCCAGCAGCCCCTCACAGGAGCTTCCACAGGAGGACAGAGCCGGGCCCTGGCAGTCCGCACCTGCTGGTCGAGCAGCACCTGTTCGAGGAACTGCGCCTTATCTTTCCGAGATACCACGGCATGATTGGGGGCCACAGCCAGGTGGCAGCTCCGGGCCTCCGTCACACGCTTCCGTGTGCCATCGAGACACAGCAGCCGGAAGTCCTCCAGGTTCAAGTTCCTGGCCCAGGGTTCAGAGCTCTTCCCTGGTGAGAGAAGGAAGGAGGCATCAGCTGCAGCCACCTGCTTGGCCTGGGGCAAGTCTCAGGGTGGGCTTGTCACTCAGCAGGAAAAGAAGATGATGGCCACACAAGGACAGACCTCATAAGACTGATGCTACGAGAAGCAGCCATGGACAAAAGACCACAAATTCTGATTCCATCTGCAGGAACAGGTGCTCCTTGGAGCCAGCACACAGACTGTCCCAGTGCTCAAGGAATGGCGTGTGGGGTGGGGGGTGCATGCTAGCTGGGGCCTTCTGGGGCCACTCAAGTGCCTAAGCATCTGGGGAGATGCCCTAGTGGATGAACAGCTGGGTTTGCTGCTGGGTGGGTTCTATAGTATGTGAACTATACCTCAACAAAGCTGTTAAGAGGTCTTTTTAAGTTCTTTACTTTTTGAGTCAGGGTCTTGCTGTGCTGTTCAGGCTGCCCTTGAACTCTTTACATAGCCCAGTCCAGCCTCAGACTTAGCAAGTTTAGCATGCTCCTGCCCCAGCCTCTTGAGTGCTGGCATTACAGGTATGCACCACCACACCCAGAAACTTAAAAGGTGTTTTGTTTTGTTTTGTTTTAAGGATGAAAGAAAGCTATTCATTTTTTCATATTTCTACTGATTCTAGAAAAAGAAAACAGATTGAGTATCCTTTACCCAAAGTGAGGAACTACAAGTGCTTTGGAGTTGGGGTTTGCTTTTCAGATTTGGGGACATCTGCCTATTCCTTATAGATTCACTTATGTCTCAAAAGCACATTATGTGCACATGACCTGCAGTTAAGTTTTACAGTATTTTAGTGACCCTCGGCACTGTAGAGGGCTCATCACATGTGGCTGGGATGGGATTTCCCATAGCATTTCATCATCCTGGAACATTTCTGATGTCAGGTTTCCAAATCCGGTACAGCAGTCTGTAGCTGGCCTATGTTCAAGGAGAACTTCCCTTCTCCTGCCATTGTCAACTGCTCTTACTATAACCAGAGAAAAGACTGGAACATCCACAGTTTGCAGGTATGCTTGGTCAATTCTGATCAAACACCCCTGCAAGTGCAGAGGAGCTTAAAATTCAACTGGACGCCATCTAGTCCCGGGGACCGTGTCAGCTGGCTGCTATCCATTCTCAGTGCAGACACACAGGCAGGCTGTGCCCCAGTCTGGGTCCCTGTTTGGGTGCCCTGGCCTCTCTCTCCACAGCCTCTGTCTTCGAAACAACACAGCACCCTCCTTTTGGTTCCTCTGTGTGCTGCTGAGATCCTTCCAGACCCACCAGTCGGGCCCCACCCACCTCCCTGAGCCACAAGGAGGCCAGAGGGGCAGGAGGGCTGGGGGCAGGGGCTGGAGGAAGCCCTAGACTTCCTTCTTTTTTCAAAAGGGAAATTTTGCTTGGCCCAGTCAATCTGCTGGTGTCACCCACTCTCAGTTTTTTCCCAGTGCATGTGATCTGGTGTGAGCAGATGACAGATTTCTCGTGACTAGATCAAGCTGGGGTGCATGTATGTGTGTGAGTCCACATGTGTGCGCCCATATGTGTGTGTGTGTGTGAGTCCCCATGTGTGCGTCCACATGTGTGTGTGTGTGTGTGTGTGTGTGTGTGTGTGTGAGTCCACATGTGTGTGAATTCAGCTTCATAAACCACAGTGGCATCCAAAGATGTTACTATGTTATTCCCCAAGCTTAAGATTCTGAACTTCAATGAAAAGTCTGAAACCTGTTGGGTGCCTTCCAGGTGCAAAGCTGAAGGCCAAGAGTGGGGGGCGGGGGGGCTCACCTACCATTTGTGTTCTGCAAGACGGTGGAATCTTTCAGAAACGCCACATCCCCGGCCCGCTCAGCAAGGCACCTAGAGTGTTTCAGAAAATACACACATCCCAAGAGTAAAAAGGTGGTTAGAGCCTTCCTGGGTATCTGCACATATGTTCCAAAATCTGAAACATGCAAAAGGTAAAACTATTTCCAGGCACTTATGGTTTTAAAAGGCAGGTGAATGCGTCCGTGTGCCCTCCCAAAGCCTCACCGGGGCCTACGGGACTTGTCTTCCCAGGGAGAAGCTTCCTCCCCTGGGGACCTAACCCCCCAAGGAAGCACCCAAAGCGTTTAAAATCAAAGTGTCCACCCCCAAGTGCAGGGGCAGCGAGGCCAGAAATCCAGCGAGGCCCGGCAGCCTGCGGCAAGTGCCATATTTTCGTGGTAAATTAATCTAATACTTTGCTCTTAAATATGGACAAAGAGCCGGAGATCACCTGATACTTGAAGGACCATAAAAAGTAGAGATCAAGTCAATATAGTCAAGATACAAAAACATTATAGGGGAGAGAAATAAGCTAAGAAAAAAAGCTATAATTCATATCAGTAAAGCTATGAAAGAACATGGGATATTAGACTGAGCAAATAAGACAGAAATGACAATACAAGGAACAGATAATAAACAGTAAATGAGAAAGCCAAATGATAATCTAAAATAATCCATAATTTAAAATTACAATTCAAGGAGAAATCAGAAAAATAGAAGGATAGAAACTGTCAAATAAATAATAATGTTCTCCAGAATTAAATAACTTGTGTTCAAATGAAAAGGTCCATGAAATGCCCACGCCAATAAAGGAGTCACACATAAATAAAACCACTATGAAGTTTCAGATCACCCAAGATTGTTTTTAAAAGCTCAAAAAGTTTTCAAGACAAAGAAAACACAGTATACAAAGAGTCCTCAAGCAAGATGATAACATTTAGGGGCCAGGGAGATGGCTCAGTGGAATAAGCGCTTCCCTGGCAATCTCAAGAGCCTGAGTTCAATCCTTGGTTCCGACAAAAAGAAAAAAAAAAAAAAAAAGATGATAGCATTTTCCTCAAAAGCATTCTGGGAAGTAGAAAACAAAGGATTAATTTTTTTATGTCTTGGTTTTGCTATATTTTCATCTTCTGCCTTCCTGTGCTATGTTCCAAATAATTTTCCTCATAACTTTCATTTCACTAATTCTCCCGCTCGTTACATCTAGTTGGTTAAACTGGTCAATTTCAATTTTTTTTTTTTCCTTTCTAGAAGATCTAATTATTCCTTCTGAAAGTACTAATTGGTTTTCTTGCCTGGATTTCTGCCTATGCCAACTTTCTCTGATTGCTACTTGCTACCGTGTTGCTCTTTGTCCCTGACAGGGTATTTTTGTTCATAATCTTTGAAGAGGAATCTGAAGATTGTGTGGCCCAGGGAGTTATTTTTGACCATTTCAAAAATATTCATGAGTTGGGGATTTCTGGACAGTCTCAGGGGACACAAATTTGAATCACAGATTCACTTAAGAATTGGTGATGGTTTCAAACTCTCCACAGTAGTGCTCCTTGTCATTTTCCACAGCTTCAGGCAAACTCTGCATCCACTAGGTGTGGATGGGAAGCGAGTCTGATTCACTCTGTGAGGGTACAGGGAGCCCTCCAGGGTCCAGACTGCTGGGCACATCTCAGAATAAAGCAGCTGCGCCCCCTCCGGGAATCCTCATCCCCTTGGATTGTACCCTAAATAATCCCTCACTGTTCTACCACCTACTCCATGTTCTCAAGGACACGTGTGAGAATGCATGCAGCGCCCAGGGCCCCCAGTGCTTATGCTTGTCCTGAGTGGGGGAGTTTGGTCAAAATAGCCCTATGCCACTTTCCAGATAGAGAAATCTGTCGAACTTCCCCGGGAAAAGGTTTTCCACTTTAGACCTCGTCATTCAGCCAAATGATGAATCACTGAAAAAGATGTCTAGAGACTTATAAATAAATATGTCAGAAAATAGCAAGTGCTTCATCCTTCCTTCAGGAGCTTCAGGAGGAAGCTGTGCTCTAGCAACAAGACCAAGAAAGTAAAGAAGTGAAATCCAGGAAGCAGATGTGATGTGAGAGAAAGGGATGGCCCAAAGTGACGTCCACGGGGCCATCCCGGGCCACAGATGCACAGGTGGCCCAGGAGCTCCTGACCAGGCTGCCACAGGAGGACAGAGGTCTGGGGAGCAGCATTCCCTGGAAAAGGAAGACACCAAGACAGTCTGCGCGGTCGGGAGGCGCCCGTTGCTGGCGGGGAGCTGCGCACGCGTGAACTTTAATTAAAAAGCATAGAAAATGAAGCAAACTTTTAAAACAAGATGCCTGTCATCTCCAGCATAAACAGAAAGTTTGCACAATAAGCGAGACCTAATGTCACCAAGCCACATATCTGATAAGAAAATAATGATCATGAGGCCATAACATGTTGGCAGGCTGCCAACGAGGCACCATCGTGTGGGGTGTGGGGTGTGGGGAGGCCCCGAGCAGCAGAGGGGCAGGCAAGTGAAAGGCGGCATCACGCTCCTTAGTCAGAGGTCAGCTGGAAGTAGCCGAAAGTCGAAGGCTAAGAATAAGCACTTCCATGGTTAGTTAGAAATCCAAGGATGCATGAAACCTCTGGTTCAGTTTTCGATTACTTTGTTGTGAACTCATCCAGTCTAGACTCCAGATATAATTAGAACAAAGGACACAGCAGTCTTCTGGTATAAACAGAAATGCTCCAGTGCAGACAGCCCTGGGGAGATGATGTCCTCCCCTGCCTGGAATGGGGGCCAGGGCTGCGGTCACACGATGCCTTGGGGTTCTTATAGGGCTCAGGTCTGTCCACTATTTGGATCATGACTTCTTTTCGCAAGCCCTTAGAACCTCAAAGATATTCTTGTACACTAAAATAAGAACACTTTTAGGGCCAGGGAGATAGCTCAGCGGACTAAGCGCCTGCTTAGGCAAGTATGGGAACTGGGGTGTGATCCCCAGCACTACAGGCTGCGCCAGCCCCAGCCCTGGAACGGGCCACCAAGCCCAGGTGTGCTGGCACATGCCTGTAATCCAAGTGCTGGGGAGGCTGAAAACAGGAGGATCACTGAGCCCAAGCTGTGTAGTCTCACTACACATATTATATACACATAAGCACACTTTTGTGTGTTTGATTTCTATGACTCACTCAGAGTATAGCAAAAGTATTTGTGTGCCATGCCGTCACAGGAGCACAGGCACCGAGTTTATATGAGAGTGCCAAGGCCACACACTGTCGTTCTCAGATCCATGGTGCCACCTGGTGGCAAAGTACACTCTTGGCCAAGCGGGGAGAAAGACCTGGAGAAGGTTTGGATGATGCCCCTGAACCCCTAAACAACACCTCAGAGCAAGCCCAGAATAAAGCAGTGGTGCATGTAGGTTGTGGTGATGCCCTGCTACCGTGCTCCGGGTGTCATCTATTAATTCTGAAAACTTTTTTTTCAGCAGCCCTGAGATCAAGCCCGGTGGCATTCTACCACAAAGCTACTTCCCCGGGTCTTTAAAAAGTATTATTTTGTAAATTTTGAGATATAGTCTAGCTAAGTTGTCCAGACTGACCTAAAACTAACAATCCCCTTGCCTCAGCCTCCTGAAAGGCTGGCACGGGAACTTGTGGGCAAGGTGGGGAGCCCACAGTAGTGCTGCCCGGCCACTCCTGGTGCCCAAGACCCACCCTGTGGAGGCCTGAGACTCACCGGAAGGCACCCACGTAGCCGAAGTAGCGCTCTTGGCTGTTGGGCACACACTTGTTCGCACCCCTGTCGTTGCCCACACACAAGGCACACAGGCGGGACCCAGGCTCGGCCCCAGGGGCACAGCTCTGACTGAAGAATTCATCTGTGGAAGGATCCAGTTGGTAAGGTCAGGCTTCCATGAAGCAGATAACAGGGCTGATCAGTGCATGCCCAGGTCAGACAGCACACTGCCCCAGGGGAGGACCAGCTTCCACCAGCCAAGCCCCCTGAGTCAGCAGAGCATCACACAGCTACAGGTGCAGGCCCCTTCCCCTTCTCACTCCTCAGGAGGCAGGAGCAGGCTGCGCCTCTCCAGGGGCCACAGTGGGACCCTGTGCAGGGAGACGCCCACCGAAGGGCAGAGTCGCAGTGAGAGTATACCAGGCACCCACACCACAAGGCCACCACAGGCGTGGCCAGCACTGGCCAAGAGAGTGGGTTCTGTGGGGACCAGAAGCCGGCAGAAGGCAGAGTGGGTAATCAGCCAGGTGGAAATGGGGGGCTATGAGGAATTTGAATCCTGGGCTCCAAAAGGTAAAAAATACTGGACTTTTCAGAAACACGCACCCATTCTTTGGGAGCAGAGAATTAGGTCAGTATTCCAATCATGTGCATGTGTGCGTGTGTGCGTGTGTGTGTCTGAGTCCAGGGGTTCACACATGCTGGGCAAACACTCTAGGACTGACCCAGACCACTGGCCCTTTTCATTTTGAGACAATATCTTGCTAAATTGCTCAGGCTGGCCTCAAATTTGCCATCCTCCTGCCTCAGCCTTCTAAGCAGCTGGGATCACGGACATGAACCACCAGGCCTGACTTGATCCCTGTGCCCTTATCTCCATGGGTGTCCAGCAGGAAGCCTCCTCCTGCATCCACAGGTAAGACCAAGGAGGACTTTCTGCTACCCAAAGACCTCTGTGGGCCCAGCCTGCAGATCTCCCAGCCCCATCCACACCCCAGGAAGCCACACCGAATCTGCAGGAGCCAGTCTGGTTGGCGAGCAGGCCCATGGGAATGATCCAGCCTGCGGTCCGGTCCAAGGCTGTGTGGCAGGACTTCTTGCCCCTCAGGGAGTTCCAGGTAAGGCCAGTATCTGATGTATGAACTGCTGCCACAGCAAAGTACCCTGGAACACAGACAACAGAGCAACCTCAGTCCCCGGGAGGCCTGGCACATGGGGTCCAGGGCAAGCTCCTCCAGCCAGGCCACATTAGGAGGCACCACCAGGGGATGGTTCCTCTAGTGACTGGCCATTGCTAGGCAGACCCACAAGGGTGAGCCACTGCCCTGTGTCAAGGGGAGAGTGGGCCGGGCTGTAAAAGCTGGGCTGGCCAGTGACTGCTAGGGACTGTCCTCAAGCAGCTGTACAATGTCCCCAAGTTACACGAAAGCCACAGACAGAATAAATGCTGAACCACTGTGTGCACCATGCAAGAGCTTTGGGGACCACCCCTGCATGGACACAGGGGCTTCCTGAGTGCGAAGGGATCAGCATGCCACTGCCCTCTCAGGAGCTGCTCCGGGGCGCAGAGACCCTAGTTCACAGCAGGATCTGCCACAGCGCTTGTCTACAGCAGGGCATGGGTGACACTGGACTCTCCTTTCTCCCTATGTCAAGGTCACTGCAGCCTGCAGCTGTGTCCACTCCTCAGAAATGTCCTGCTGCCTTCATGGTTTCCAGGGCCATGTCTCTTCCTGTAGTTAGGGATTTTTTTTTAAGTTGCCACTACCACCTTGTCCTCCAGCAACAAGAATTTATTCTTGCCCCCGAAAGCACTTCTGTCTACCTCACCTTCTGGTGGTCTGTTCACGCAATCAGAGCCTGGGTTTTCTTGGGATCCTGAAAGAACAAAGATGAAGAAAGCATCCTTCAACACTGAGTTACCAAGAAGTCGCACAAGTCAAAAGCCCTACAGTGCAGAGTCCAATCCAGAGACAGCTACAGTCGGTCCACGTGGCAGAAGTGAATACACATTCTCACCAACAGAAGAACAAAGCAAGCCCTAGCCACAATGGTCACCCACTGGCAGGTCCCAAGGTAGGAATCTGGGTGAATAATTACTGGAGAGTCACATGCAGAAGCCTGTGCAGCAAGGACACTAACCAGAGGACAGCTGCACACATACATGGATGAATACCACATGTAAAATGTGCTGCATTAGGGCGGGCCAGATAGCTCAGCAGATTGAAGCGCCTGCTTAGGCAGACTCAGGGACTGGGGTTCAATCACTGGCATGCTGTGCCAGCCCCTTCCCCAGGCCGCACTGAGATGGCGACGTGCTTGTAATCCCAGCACTTGGGAGACTGAAAACAGGAGGATCACTATGAGTCTGATCTGTGTGGTGAGCCCCTGCAGATCTTGTACTAAGTACATAAAAATTAATTAATTAAAATAAAATGTGCAAGCCCAGCATGGTGGCGCAGGCCTGTAATCCCAGCACTCAGGAGGCTGAGGCAGGAGGATTGTTGTGAGTTCGAGACCAGCCTGAGCTACAAAGTGAGCTTAAGGCCAGCCTGAACTGCATAGTGAGACCCTGTCTCAAAAAGACAAAAAAATTAAAAATTAAAAATAAAAATAAAAAATAAATAAAATGTGCTGCATGATGTTCAAACACAGGCAGAACTGATGTGTGCTGGTAGAAGGCATGAATGTCATGGCCCTGGCAGGAGGACAGGGCTGGGGACCTCAGGACACCAGGGGTTTCTGACCCCTGCCGGGTCTTCTTCATGCCCTGGAGCACAGCATGCAGCTGCTGAGTATGGCTGAGCAGGCTGCTCATGCACCCTTACTAATATGCAGGGCTATGCTTTATTAATATTTTCCAATTAAGAGAATAAATGACACATTTACTCGGCAGATCCGGATCAGTTTCCATGAGGGATGCAAAAGAAGCAAGGCCTCGCCCTTTCTGGCTATGCTCGCTCTCGGGCTGTGACAGCCAAGACTGCACTAGGGAGGATAAGGAGCACAGAGAGCCTCTGTGACTCGGGGACAATGTCACTGATGGTGAGGAATCTGTCCTACTCCAAAGAAGCTAAAACCTAGGTTTACAAGTGTTGAAGGGTAACACCATGCAATCTCATGTCGGTTATCAAATCTTTAAAAGCTTGGGAGCTGGGAGATAGCTCAGTGGTCTATATGCCTGCCCAGCAAGCACAAGGACCAGGTTAGATCCCTGGTACTGCATGCCATGCCAGCCCAGAACCCAAGTCGCCCTATGCTGGCCCCAAAACCAGGCTGGAGCAAACCTGTAATCCCAGAACTGGGGAAGCTGAGGCAGGAGGAGCATTACAAGTCTGAGCTGCACAGTGAGACCCTGTACCAAATAAATAAATAATTTTTTTAAGGCCTGAAAGCTTAATGCACAAAAGCAAACCAGTGACTCTCAGAAAAAGAAGGGGGGAGAAAAAGAAAGGGAAGACAGAGGCGAGAGGAGAGAGACAGTCTTTGGGTCTCTTCACACTCAGTGCGCCCTCCCCCGGGAGCCCACCTGGTGTATACCCCAGATCCTCCCCCGGCTCCAGTGAGTGGTCCACTCCTCCCCACGCCCACAGAGAACCCCACCTCTGCTCACCCTGGTTCTCTGCCAGGACGGGCACCAGGCCGCACTTGCCCGCCATGTAAATGAACCCTCCGTCCAGACTCATAGCGTCCACCTCACCTTTCTGTGGAGACAGAGCCTATCTCAGTGTGCAGCAAAGGGCCCCTTGGCTGCTCTGTTTGCAGCCCAGGCAGGGGCGGTATTGTACCCCATGGCCCCTCAAAACCCGTTGTTTGCGCTGAGCACTCTGAAGAAATACATACTTTGTGCCACATACTCACTGCCTACTCAATTGGAAAAGCCAAGCCACTCACCCAATGCTCTCTCCCTCTGTCTTCTGAGCAAATGCCTTTCCCTGCTGGTGACTCTGAGGCACCCAGGGGGGGCCCAGCTACACCCCAACAACACCCTTAGAGGGCCACGCAGCAGGTGTCATGCAGGCTTGCCCAAGTGCGACCAAGCCTCACACAGGCACGCAGGCCAGCGGGATGTCAGAGGCCTCTGCCTGTGGCCACTAGGAGGTGGCCCCAGGAGCCCAGCAGTGCTGGAGGTGAGGGCTTCTACTCATGAGCCTACCCCAGGGTTACGGATTATAGCAAAGTAAAGGGATGAAACAGTGGTGACTACACAGAACCCAGCCTCATAAATATGTTCTGAAATCACTGCCCACGAACGTGTGTTCACATGGGAAATGTCCGCCACATGCTTGCTGTCTAGTGAAAAACCTCAAAAGCTACATTCACCAGTCCTGAAACCGCAAGTGTACATCAGGATGTGTACGAGAAATCCTGGAGTGGAGAGTCACCAAAACTGTCGCCATAGCCAGGCACAGCAATGCACACGTGCAACTCCAGTCCTCCACGAGACTGAGACAGGAGGCACCTAAGTCTGAGCCCAGCTTGGGCAATTAGCCCAACCCTCAAATATCATGAAAATTAAAATTTTAAAAGGGCTGGGGATGTAACTCAAGGCAAAGGCTCTGGGTTCAATTCCCAGTACTGAAAATGAAGAGAAAAAAAAAAAACTTTGTGGTTTTCTCTGTATAAAATCAAAAGTGGGCTTTGGTTGGTTGGCTGGGGTGTGTGTGTGTGTGTGTGTGTGTGTGTGTGTGTGTGTGTGTGTGTTTCCCATGTTCCTGATTACACACAATGATCCTGAGTTGTTCTAGTAAAAAGAGTGAAAACTTCACAATAAGCTGCTTTTTCAGTCTGAAACTGTGCCTCTTGGGCAAGCACAGGCTGCCCTCAGCCACCTCTCTGGCAGGGGCAGACACTCACCCTGGCCAAGTCCTCCAGGAGCCCTGTCCCCACCCCCAGGGCGCAGGCACCCACCATGGTGAGCAGGATGCAGTCCTCCGTGGTGCTGGCCAAGGCACAGGCCACTCTGCCACCGCTCACACTGCTCCAGCGGTCACACTTGCTCTTCTCCTGGGGGCCGACTGCGCACCACACGACCCGTGAGCGCCGGGCAGCCACATCCGCCTCCTCTGGACAGAAGAGTCACAGGGTGGGCACAGCCCCCTCCTCCCCTGTCCCGCCTCTCTGTGTATCCCTCAGTTTCCGCCAGTTCTGGCCCGAGGGGCTGCCTCAGTTTCCTCTCCTCTTTCACAGCTTCCCTGACTTCAACCCCTTACCTCCATCTACAAGGACTCACAGAGCCCAGTGTCCTCCCTGAGAAGTGGTGGAGGGGACCTTGAGTCCAGCCCCAACATCCCTTAGGCCCACCATCATACCATGGACGACAGTGGGCCTCTGGTCGCCCTGGCTCCCCTGGAAGCCCCAGAAAAGAAGAGGGAGTCTGGGCCAGACCCCTGTGGCCTCCAGCCCTGGCCAAACTCAGAAGCTGCATCTTCAGCCCTGGATCCATCTGGGCTCCTACTCCTATTTCTCACTTAACAAGAGGCCAGCCGGCTTTCCTGCCAGTGCTAGGGATCCTGGACCAATAGGGGCACAGGGGAGCATGAATTCCTGGGCCAGGACTTTGGGGGACACCTCTCCCTGCCACCCTGCCTCAGCTTACAGCAGACACTGGCACCTGCATCAAGCCCAGCATGAAGAGGACAGCACAGAGGTGGGAGATGACAGTGACTTCGCCAGTCAGGGCCAGCCTGCCCAGAAGGCAGCTTCCACACTCCCCATGCACACTTACTTTCCTCCATGTTCCGGATAGAGGAGAGGTAGCCAAAGCCCAGGTACAGTCCAGCATCTATCTTCTCAGGGACCCTCACAAAGCCGAGAGCGGAGTCCTTGAACAGCAGGTCCTTCTTCCCAGGGGGGGAGCTAAAGAGCTGGAATGCTGAAGACTTGTTTCTTCCAAACTTTTTCTAACATAGGAAAAGTAGAATTATGAAGTCAGCAGTCAGTAGGGAGAAAGTGTTGAAGCCCAAGCGTTGAAAATGAGGGTCTGGCATTTTAGGATAATTTAAGTAAGTGGGTCTGAACCCTCTAAGGCTGGACTCCGGCCATCCCAGAGGCACATGCCCAACTTGGACCAGCGTCTGGGAAGGCCTTTCAGTGCTAAGAATGCTGTGCCCTCCTCTTCCGCTGCAGTCATGAGCTGCCAGGGGTGGGCCATGCCAGAAGGGTCCAACCTTCCGCCTTCCAGGCTGGAGTCCCCCGAGCCAGGAGGAACTTCTAGAGCTGCACGAGTCAATCTCCATGCCCCCTCCCCGATTCCAAGCATGTGGGGAGCACCCCAGGTGGGGCTACCTGTGCCTGGTGTAGAAACTCCCAGATCAGGTCCTCCCTGCCGTTCACACTGCGGGCCGCAACAGCATGAGAAGGGACGCGGGCCAGGTGGCACTGTTTGTACTCATCCACTGGCCTCCAGGTGTTATCCGGGCAGAGCAACTTGTACTGGTCTCGCTGGACCTTGTCCGGCAGGTCCTCTGTGGGAGGGAGAAGGCCCGGGTGAGACAGGGCAGGAAGCACGAGCTGAAGGAGGTAACCTGCCCCGCTGACAGAAGCAAGAGATGGGCGGTTGCGACAGCTCAAAGCCAAAATGGCCTCCACAGTCTCCTGTGCTTGGAGGCGGGGCTGTTGGCCACAGTCGCAGTGCTGTGCTCATCAGCAGCTCCGTCCCTGGATGCAGCCACGGCTGCGCTCGCTGTTAAGAGGCAGGGCCTGGCTAGAGCCTGGCCATTGGGGTGTGCCTGCAAGAGCACGCCTCCCTCCTGCCTCGTCCTTCACTGCTGCTTCCTGGCCACAGTGTGGTGGGCAGCTGTCCTCCCAGGCCCATCCACCAAGCCTTTTCTGCCTTGGAGCCAGTAACCAGGGACTGGACCCTCTGAAAACTGTGAGCTAAAGTAACCCTCTGCTCCTTTAGAGGGTGTCAAGTATTCTGCTCCAGCAATGAGAAAGCTGACACATGTGGTGGCCTGAGGGTGTGGCTCAGTGGTGCAGCACTTGCCCAGCATGTGGGGGCCCCTGGATTCCACCTCCCACAGGGAAGGAGGGAGAGAGGGAGGGAGGGAGGGAGGGAGGGAGGGAAGGAGAGAAGGAAGGAAGGAAGGAAGGAAGGAAGGAAGGAAGGAAGGAAGGACATCCTGAAAAGAAAGGCAGTGAATGAGTCCAGACCACTCAGAAAGGCGAGGAGAGCTCCAGAAGGATCCACAGGCTGGCAGAGCATGACCTGCGGCTGATCATAGCTTGCAGCTCTGCTGGAGTCAGTCACCTCACGGTCACCTCATAGACCTGTTCTCACATTTCCAGGAAAAGTAAAAGGTAACCAAAAGATTTAAGGCAGAAGACACCCTTGTGTTGCCTTCCACACTGGGCCTGTTACAGACCAGAAGGTCTTGATATGAACAAGTCTGGCTGGAAGTGTTCGTCTTTATTGTATACAAAGTGATTCAGAATGTAAAGAATGACTAAATCTGATGGTAAAATCAGAAGATGTACAGGAGGGAAGAATTGTGGGCCTAGTTTATTGCTGGATATTATGCAAAAATCCTACACAATATATTAGCTAATTCAGCCTAGTGTTTTTTAAAACGCTAATAGAACAGAATTAACTTTTTTTCCTGTAGGGGGGTGCAGTACTGGGGATCAAACTCAGGACCTTGCACTTGCCAGGCAGGCACTTATGCCCCTGAGCTATTGCCCCTGCCCAGCATTAACATTTGAGTTTATTCTGCTGACAAAAGCCTGGGAGAGAAAGAGCAAGGCAAAGCCTATTCACCATGCTGATGGATGGAGGAAGAGAACCACAGCCCTTCCCATGTCACAGGTGCAGACAAAGCATGTGTGTGCCTCCACTATTTGTGACCCTTTTTAGTGTCAGAAATCCAATAAGATAGAGAACCTAGAAATTTCTGAAACTTGATAAACTTCATCATCAAAATTTATACAACAAAGCTGGGCATGGTGGCACATGAATGTAATCTCAGCACTCGGGAGGCTGAGGCAGGAGGACCATTTGAGTTCAAGACCAGCCTGGGCTACAAAGTGAACTCAAGGCCAGCTTGAACTGCATAGTGAGACTCTGTCTCAAAAATATCTTATTTCCACAGCAAAACCACTTGAAGAAGGAAATTTTGCCAAAGTAAGAGTGCCTCCCTTCCCAGCGGCACTGCAATCATATGTTTCAGGTTCACACACTTTATAAAACAAAGAAAAAATAATCCCTCATTAAAGATGATAGAATTATCTACCTAGAAAATTTAGTGAAGCAGCACAACAGAGAAAACCAACAGCATTCAAAAGGGTAGCAAGTCATTGGGTCAAACATTACCACCAAAACACCAAGCATCCCTAGTGGTACTGAGCAGAGATATCACAGAGCATAAGGCATTACAGTGGCAGCTAAAATAATTAAACATTTAGCAAGATCACAAAACATGCATAATACCTAAATGAGAAAAAGGCGACACTCCATAAAAGACATCAAAAGAAGTTTTATCAAATGGGAGGATTTAACACAGTCATGAATTAGTTAACCTAATATCTATAGATAGATTTAAACTCTATAAAATTACAATTAAAATTTGATTTTTAAAAATCCAGCAAAATAACTCTGAACTTTTAGCTTGGAAAAACTTAAACAGCGAAGTCAGGAAGAGAGTTTCCTCTCTGTTAAAGAGAGCTTCCACGTGCCAGGGTAATAAAAACAGAAAAATACAAACACACTAAGCACGCAAATGGAATTTTTGTTGTTACTACAGGAGAAATTGCCTAGACCAGGCAGAAATGCTACACCTGGTGTCCCAGGCACTAACAAGTAAGCAGCTGTGAGGAGGAGGAGGGAACCGCCCAGCCTCTCAACTGAAACCATCATGATTTGGGAGTGAAATGAGTATCTTTAAGAGATCCCCAAACCACAAATGAGCATTGCAAAACTGATGGGTTTTAGCCTATTGATTTCAAAGACCTATTGCCCTAAAGTCTAAATCCTACAATGATATGATACGTAGACACGCTCCTGAGCTCTAATTGAAACCCTGAAGAAACAATCAGAGATTATTAAATAAGAGCAAGGGGCCCCAGCAGAGCAGACACACAAGACCTGGCTCACAGGCATCACAGGAATGCAGATTCAGCCAGCAAGGAGACTGTGTTAGAGCTCTCATGTGGACAAACAAAATGAGACAACTCCGAGTAGTGCAGAAACAAGAGCACTAGCAGAGCAGTGGTGAGAATTTAGATCCTGAGAGCACCATGACCCTCCTGGGGACCTTGATGACTATGTGAGAACCCTGGGGAACTTGGTGGCCTGTCCATACCCAGCAATTGTGTGTCATCATGGGACAGGAAGAGGACACACAATGGCTGGGTGAAGAGAAGAAGGGAGGGGACCTTGGCTGTCTGTAGAGGGGGTGAGCATAGAACCCAGAGCCCAGCACTTACTCCATCTCACAGGACCTCATGGCCCTGGGAGGACCTGGCTCAGGCACCTCTACAGGAAAGAGCAGGGGTGGGTGGGGCAGGGGCAGAATACCCTGGAGCTGCGGGTTCTAATAAGCTGTGTAAGCCAGAGTTATGCGGAAACACAAGACAAGGGGCAGGGGCTCCCACCCACTCTTACCAAACACAGTGCTCGCCTTGATGAAAGCCACCTCTCCAGCTCCATCTCTCAGACACCTGCGAAGTCAAAAAGCCCCGAAGGTAAGTGGCCTGACGCCTATGTCAGCTCCCAGGGAGGTGGAGATCTGGGATCCCTCTGGGTGAGGCTGAGGTGTTGACAGGACCCTGACTGTGGCTCTGGGGGCAGAGGAGCTGCCATTTTTGTTCTATGTAAGACAGCTTAGGAGCCGCTGCACCAGAAGGGAAGGCTTGGTGTCCCTGGTGGCTCTCCCTCAGGCCTGGGTTGCCAACGTACTCTGAGAGACCCCTCTGCAAAACGCTCATTGGGCCCAGGAATGGGGCAGCAGTGGGAGGGCAGAGGGAAGGCCAGCCAGGGCTCCTCCTGCCCTCCAGAAGAGCTAGGGGCATCAGCCTGGACACCATGCTGTCCCTCCCAGCTGGTCCCCAGGAGGGATGTCATAGAACAGGACTCCTTCAGCCCCAACATGCTCAGGGGAGGAGCTGGACAACAGGTGGCCCTGGCTCCCACCAGCAGCTGAGACAACTGGGACAGGGCACAGACCTCATGGGGGGACAAAGACAGCGTCACTCACTTGAAGGCACCAGAGTAGCCTAAGTATGGCTCCTGGGTGGAGAAGGCACATTTGTTTGTCCCTGTGCCAGTACACAGGCTGCACAGGTTGGGATACCGCACTCCATCCGCACCAGGAACACAGCTGGCTGAGAAGAACCTGGCCACAGCTGTGGAGCAGACAAGTGGACCACAGAGTGGGAGCCGACCCTGCCACAGGATCACCGAGTGGGTTGTCCCCGGTGGCACAGCCCCTTGCCCTCCCTGCCTATTACTCCTTGGAGCTCCTTCTCTCTCTGGCAGGGGCTTGGAGTTCAGGGACCTTCGCTGAGCTGGGCTGGGTCCCAGAGACACCTGCTTCCTGCTAGCCTTCCCTCACCTGCCCCGACAGTCACCCCTGTGGCCCATGCCCACAGTGGTAGTAGATGCCCCTGTTGAGCTCTCCCTGGACCCCCGGGCCATCTTACCTGCCTCGATGGGCTCAGGGGGTCCTGTCCAGTTCAAGAATGGACGGAGCAGCCCTATGGGGACCCTCCATCCAGCAGTCCTGCGAATGCCGGTGTGGCATGACCGCCGACCCCGTAACTGGTCCAACTGGAAGTTGCTGCTCCTCTTGACCACAGCCACAGCGTAATAGTGTGTCCGGGGCTCTGTAAGGGGCAGGGAGGCCTAGAAGTCAGCCTGGGTGGACGGGAGGAGCATAGTGTTCCCCTCCCCATCTCCAACCCAGCCCCAGTAGGAGGGGGCCTCAGGTGCTCCCCTCAGGTTGGAGCCTCTGCTCCCTGCAGTACAGTACACCCAGTCCCGAGAGCTCAGGCCACAGCCACGATCACTCATCTTAAGTCGCCCAAGAACCCACCTGCTTCCGTGCCATACACTTCTGCTGCCACAGGCCGCAGGTTGTAGGGGGCTTTCCCTGCCTCATACAGCTGCCCGCCGTCCAGGGTCATAGCATCGGCCTTATTTGCCTAGAGGAAGAAGGGTCAGGTGAGCCTCAGGAAACTCCCTGAGTCTGGGTGAGTGTTCACCAGGGCCTCAAAGAGGCTCCACAGCGAGGAAGCTCCCTGGCCATAAGAGTCCCAACGCGGCCAGCTGACTGCAGAGTTCACTGTCGCAGGGGGAAAGGAAGCAGCAGCCCAGGTCTGGCCCAAGTGCTTTAACTTTGCACATCTGAATAGATGTCCTGGTGTGACCGTAACACATAGCCGCGTCCTTCACCTTCCACCAGCTGGTTTCCCCAGTGACCTCTGCCTCATGGGTACCCAGGTCCAAAAACGTTTTGCTGGCACTCTGGGCATCTAACACTCATGCAGAGCCTTTGTGGACTCTGTTCACCACCCCCTGTCTTCTCTCCCTGTGGACATTCCCTAAGCAACTCAGGACTCCCCAGGGTGTAGCACCTGGGTGATGTCTGACTTTGCCTGGAAAATCTTCTCTCTCTTTTCCCCAAAGACTGTGTCCTTGGTGGAGGCCAGGAGGACAAGACGGGCATGGCCAGGAGCTTGCATCTGTGCCCAGTGCTGCCTCTGCCCTGTCTTCTGGAGATTCATGGCCACATGGACCAGTGAGGATCAGCCCTGCACAGCATGGCCAGGGCAGAAAATTGCAGTATAACAAGCTGCCCATGTGTGGTGACAACAGACAGTGTGTGTCACTAACCCTCCATTCCTGTCATTTGTCATATGAAACTACCTTTCCTACCATCTCTCGCTGGCTCTTCATAGAGTGTAAATGGAAATCATTTACAGGATCCTGAGCCAGAGTTCAGGCGTTTCCATTCACCCTGGGGCTTTCTCAGTGTTTGTGTAAATAATTTTATTGGCTATAATTTTTTTTTCTTTCTTTCTTTTTTTTCAGAACTGGGGATTGAACTCAGACCCTTGCACTTGCCAGAGAAGTGCTTATTCTACTGAGCCATCTCCCCAGCCCCAAATTTTTCTTAATATATTTTAAGATGTCAGTTTGCTTTGTGATTTAGTTCAAGCTAACATGTGGAAGCATACGTCAGTAGACATCTCAGCCTGGACAGACTCGAACGACTGTCTCAAAAATTAATAATAATAATAATAATTTTAAAAATATACCTAAGAAATTTATATTCCCTCTGTAGTTTTCTGGGTAGCCTATGCCTAGTTTTTGAACAATGCAAGTTTTACTTTTGACCATCTAATTGTCTTCAACTGTCTTTGAGTGAACGGTGCTGATTTCAAGCAGAGTTGGTTTTGTGACCTCCTTGATCAATCTTCAGGCTGAATAGGTTAGAACAGGACTAGGATTCTGCATTCTACACGGGCAGGAGACAGCAGCTGTGCATGGACCATGTGAGACTTCCCTCCAAGAAGCAAAAGGGTGCCATTAAGTTCTGCAGCGATTCTGGCAGGTCGTGTTAGCAACTCGGACACCAGTTACCCATCCAGGGCTACCTTCAGCACATAGTAGATACAGAAAGAATTTGTTGAGTGAACGAGTAAAAATTATTTTAGGATAAAAATCAACAAAGAAAGTCAGGGGCTATGCCTCAGTCATGGCACCCCTCTCTCTCTGCCCCCACACACTGCCTGCACCAGCAACCAGACTAGATGTCTGTGACTCCCAGGCCTGTTTCTCAAGGGCAACAAGGTAATGATTCTCCAGGAGGTTACAACCTTTAGAGTACTTGTGACCTTCAGTGACATGCTTCAGACATGGGGGGGTGAAATTAAAGTAGCTCTGGTGGATGTTTATATCCTTAAAATTATTCCAATAAAAGATACGGTGCTGTGGATCCTCCTCGAAATCCTCCCCCTCACTTCAAACATATTCATCCTATGGTCTTGCCGCTCTCCACAGCAGCTCTGGAGTCCTCTTGCCTTGAGGGTTTTCATGAGGTATGATAAAAAATATGGTGAATGGTGCTGTTGCAGTGGCATCCAGCAGAAAGGCAGCTCATAAGAGCATGGCCCTGTGTGCTCAGCCTCCTTACTCTCTGGAGTTAACATTCACTTCCGGGTCTGCCCCAAAGTTAGAATGACCTTGGGCAGACAGTTTGAATGCACGCAGGACCTGGAGGCAGCCAGGACAGCACAGCTAAAGACACAAAGGAGAACTTGCAGAACTGCCTCAGAAAGTGGCAAGGGTGATGGGACAGGTGTGCTCCAGGGTGGGGAGAGGATCTGAGGGCACTTGGGGCAATGTGTCTTTTATTGTCATAAATTTTTGAAAATTTAAACATTCACCATATTTCAGATCAGACCTTGCTTGATTATCTATGCTTCTTTTTCAGACCAGTTATTAATAGCAAGGTGGTAAGACCCCAGTCTTCCCACATACAGAAATTAGGTGGTTTCTTTCTTTCAGAGAACACAGTTTTCCTAAAACAAGTGACAGCCCAGAGGCACCTGGCCAGCTCCCCCACACCCCACTCCTTTCCTGGCATCCCCTTGCAGCCTTGTCCCCCCAACCTATGGCTGGGACTCACAGCAATGGCCTGGAGGCAGTCACGGTAGGAGCTTCTCTTGATGCAGGACACAGGAGGTCCCCCAACCTTCTTCATATTCCTCTGCAACCTGAAGCACTTCGTTGCCTCGTCTGAGGATATGGCGCACCAACGCACGTTCTCCTTGGGGGCAGCCAGACAAAATCCTGGGAAAAGGAGGTGGAGTTAGAGTTCCCCTACTGCCTGGGAGGGGCCGCCTGGTCCCCGTGGAACTTCCTGGGCCTGTGCACCCAGCTTCCCTCAGACCTCCACCTGCCACAGCTGGTCTGGCCCTAGCCAGCATGGACTCTGCTCTGGCTGGTGGTTTGCAGGTTTAGCAAACTAAGGGTGATAAAGCTTCTGGATTCTTTTCCTTCCTATAACTTGGCCACTGTCCCTAGAAAGAGATGCTGATCAGGTCCTCAACACCCTTTAGAGAGCTCTGCCACCTGCTTTGTCCCATTAATCCTGGGCAGCGGGCAGGGGTGTGATCACTGCATGGCCCTTGGGAGGTTGAGCCAGGCAAGTCAGCCGAGGCTCTCTCCATCGTGGATCTCCGAGTGCCTCCTGAGGATAATGGGAAGCAGAAAAACGCACAGGACTGTGCGTGTCGCAGGAACAGAGGGTCAGGGGCACAGTAGGCACAGACAGACAGGCCTTCTCAGTCAGCTGCTTTGGTGCAAGAATCTGCATCGGGGAGGAGGTTGGATCAGGTTTGCTCACCTGATTGCCTGGTAGATGGCATCTACGAAAAGCCTACAGTGAACATCACATTAAAATGGCGAAAGGTAGAAAGCTTTCTGCCAAAGCTCAGGAACAGCACGGCGGTGTCTAGCCTCATCTGTTCTGCCCAGCACAGTGCTAGGGCAGGCAACCCAGCAATAGGCACAGAAAGACATCAACCCCACCCTGAGGCAGAAGTGGGGGTGAAAGTGTTTCTCTGCAGCTGATGTGAACCTGGATGTAGAAAACCCTACGGCCTCTGCCAAGCGCTATCAGAACAGGGAAACTGACAGAACAGGCACAGGACACTGGATTGGGGGACAAAAATCCATCACATCTTTGCAGAAGGGCACTGAAAAGCCTCAGGCTGAAATGAAGACTGTCAACAAGGAATTAAATCCATGAAGAGTAAAAGATCGCAGTTTCACCCAAGGAGATGGGTGGCTGCTGAGCAGGCCCAGAGCTGCATGACACCTCAAGCCAGTGAGAAAATGCAGATGTTAAAACATGGTCAAGTCCGTTACAGAGGTGATCACGGCCCACGCAGGCAACAGCACAGGTCAGGGAAGGTGTGGGAAAATGGATACCTTCCAACTTTGCTCAGAATGTGAATTGCAAGGTTGTTTTGCAAAACATCTTCTCCAAATGTTCTAGAAACAAAACTATGTGTTCACGTAAAGACTCCTGAAGCATTATCCAAAATGGCAAAAAAGTGGAAATAATTTGAATGTCCAACAACTGGACAAAGAAGACATGAGGGAATGGAGGCCTTGGTGGGTACATCCCAGGGCATGGAGAGGGGCAGGGATGGGTTGGTGTTGGAAGCCAGCCAGAGGACAGACAGACGCAGGGAGCAGCACAGAGGCCAGGGGCGGGGCCAGCCACGAAGCAAGCCAAGGATAGAGCTCCAGTCTTCTCGATTCAGACAGGCAAGGCCCTGGAAGGACCCATGATTACCTCCCACACTGTTGGAGCCGGCTGGCCTGACCCCTATCAGCCTGAGGACACCTACCCTCGGGACCAGAATGAATTCCAGGACAAGACAGGGTTTGATGGGGGTACAGGGCCCCTCTCTGCAGAGACCAAAGCAAACAAAGATCCCTGGCTTGTGACCCCCAGCAGGAAAGCAAAGCTTCCTTTCTGCCCTGTCCAGGTAGCCCTGGCCTGTGCCACATGTTGCATGGCAGGAAGCAAGAAGGAACAGAGAATGTGGAAGAACAGGGGGGCAGATGCCTGATGTCAGGAGGTTAGGAGAGTGGAGCCGGGGATGAGCTTGTGCCTCAGGTTTGGGGGCGAGGATGGCACTGTTCTCTAACCACCTCTCTAACCCCTTCTTCCTCCAGGAAGCTCTCGCCCCAAGTGGATACCCTAAAACAGGAGGGAGGCCGGCCCTGGCAAGGGAAGAGCATAGGTATGGTCGCAGGCCCCACCCACAGCCAGGGGCCTCCTTGCTGGCCCTGCAGGAAGCCCCCACTCACAACCTCCATCACTGAGGAGAACCCAGAGCCCAGAGGTCCCCCCAGCCTGGCTCAGGCTTGCTGTCTGGTCCCTCAGGCTTTGTCTCTTCTATTCCTGAACACATTTCAAGGAGATCCATCATTTCCCTCTCACCTCAAGGCACACGGGCACAACCCCAGCCTTCCCCTCTGCCGTGGGAGGTGTCACTCACCTGTGCCTGACCCCAGGCAGAGGACAGCCCACCTCCTCCACCCGCCCCAGGGGTTCTAAATAAGGAAACTGAGGCCCAGAGAGGCCACACAGTCCATGTAGCAGCTAAGTCAAAGCTCAGGTCTCCCGTACATTTTCTACAGCTGTTACTCTAGGAACCTAGGTAACTACCATGGGCGCCGGGAGTCTGGGGGATACCATGGCAGCAGAGGAGGCCCTTGGGGAAGCGCTGGCAGACCCAGATGTGGCCCTGGTCCTCCCCCAGCCCTTGCACCTGTCCCTGCCTGGTGGGGTGCAGGACCTGAGACACTGGCCAGGGGCCCAGGGCTGCGGAGCACTCACCAACATGCCCAAGGCAGAGGGACAGCAGGGTGGCCAGCAGGAACTTCATGTTGCTCCCCATGGGGTGACCCAGCCAGACTGGGCTCAGCTCCTACACTGCTCTGCGCCCCTTTATCTGTGGTGGCCTCCCAGGCTGGCCCCACCCTGTTGCCCCATCAGCTCAGTCACCTCCCCCCCCTCACCCAGCTTCCAACACCCCTGCAAGTCCAGTTCCTGCTGGGCTCAGTGCCTGGAGGTGGAGCACTGAGCAGGAGTCTGGGGACAGTGAGGTGGACGCACAGCAGGCGGAGTGTTCATGGCTGGTCCACCCGCAGGCGGCAGGCAAGAGCTGGCAGGGACAGAAGGGCCAGCTTGAGGGAACATGGGATTCCAAGGAAAGGGACTCCCCCCTTCAGCCCTGTCCTTAGCATTCTCAAGAGTAGGCCTGGAGCCTGAGTTAGCAGCCAAGCTGTGCCTTTTAGTGATTAGCAAACAATGGAGAAATATCCCAGCCTACGTCTGAAACCACAATTGGGCCCCCAGAACAGGAGCCAGGGCCAGAGCAAGGACTGTCCCCTCACTTGCCAAAGGAGAGATGCCCTGCCTCTCTGTCTCTGTCTCTCTGTCTCTGTCTCTGTCTCTCTGTCTCTCTCTTTTCTTCTTCCTTTCTTAATTCACACCCTTTTGGGGAAGCCATCTTTACTTGCATGCTGGTTTCGGCTTCAAAGGACATGTCTGTAAACATCAGGAGCTCCAGAACAAAGACCTTCTGCGAAGCTCACTGCATGTGTCGGGAACCGATTGGAGGCCGGCCACCTGCGTCCCTCCATGTGTGCCCAGGGCGCTGCAGGGCCCCATGCCTGCAGGTAGGTGCTTGGCTCAGAGTCAGCAAGTGAGGTGAGAAGGCTCTCACCCTCAGGGAACCCACAGGCATCTGAGAGTTCTGCCTGTCCTGAAAGACTGGTATTGACTATTTGACCACTGGGTAGTCAGGCATTTCCTGGAGCAGCAGGTGGGTAAAACCTCAGGGAGCTGGTGCTGGCTCAGGTAGGCACCAGTGGGCACCATGCCCTGGAGAAATGCCCACCCCTGGGAGGCCCTAGAAGAGGGGTGGGGCTTCCCGCTAGGGCACAAGGGACTGCTCCGGGGTTCTGCTTGCCTGCCATGACTAGGATCTAGGATTTGGTGCTAAAATCCCCAGCCACGGTGTGGTGACAGGGCAGAGTCCCTAGTTATTTGGCAACAAGAGATGGCAACACTAAAAATTGCTCCCATCAATAATTGCAATGAGCCATTTCAAAAATGATGAAGAAATACACAATTGACAAATTCTCGAGAGTGCCAAGGCATCTAGGCATAGAACCTGAGTTAGCAGCCGAGCTGTGCCTTTTAGTGATTAGAAAACGATGAAGAAATATCCCAGCCTACGTCTATGCGAGGCCAAATCACAGCCAGGATGCCCGGGCGGCTGGGACCCCTGCCCCTCATGTGTGTCAGCATCAGCAGGGGTACCTGAAGGGACAGCAGATCCTGAGGGGGGCCCTTCCAGGGAGAGGCAGAGCCCAGCAAAGGGCTAGGAGCAGGAGCCCAGTGACCAACACACAGGCTCCAGGGACAAGGAAAGGTCACTGTGCTCTGCCTAGAAGGTCCTGCCCCACCCTGAGCTCCACAGCAGGAGACTGCCTGCCTCAGACAGCTCCTCTTGCAGGTCCTCTAGGCTCCTAGATTCTACCCCTGAGATGCATCACCAGCTCGCCCGGCCTGTGGCTCCCCTCTCTTCCTCCTACACTCGACTGGACCACAAAACACAGACACAGAGGCACTCTCAGCCCACCAGTCAGCGCAGGGCACATAGCAAGCAAAGCTCGCTACCAGATGAAGGGACGGATGAGTGAGGACAGGCTGTGCACAAGCCTAGGAGTCTGGAGGAAGGTGAGGGCAGGGCTGGCTACGCGGGGCCTCCCCTCCCCCGTGCCTGTGCTCTCACGACCTAGATCCAAAGGGCATCTCCCGTGTGCTGGCAGCTGAGCCCCACTGGGAGCACTCACAGGGACGTGGAACACAGGTTTCCAAGAGGAAGAAGCAGCAGGACTCTAAGGAGCCTAGAGAAGGGGTCTGTGGTGCAGACAACCACTCAGCAGCAAGCACTGGTGTATAGCAGGCAGGCCGGGGCGATGGCACTCTCACACCTCGCACCCTGGATCTTTGCAGAATAGCAAGACCAGGACCTCCTCGACAGGGTGATGGCTGCCCACCCAGCGAGTCTCCCCCAGAATGCAAGCCCTGTTCCTGCCTCTAGTAGTCCTTAGCTTCAGACCCAAGAGGAGAGCTAGGACAGGCTTATGTAGAAGCAGCTCCAGATGGGACATATGAAGAGTCCCTGAGGTCCCCACCCAGCCTAGCCAGCAGGGTCTCCAGTCCTCCTTCCCTGCCCCTGCCACTGGTAGGAGGTTGTTGGGTAGGAAGAGAGCCACTTTTTAAACTTTAAGGATTCTGTGGTAAGTCAACCGCTGGTGGAGCCTGAAATTAGTGGGATGGCATTAGGCACACCACAGAAGTCAGCCAGTGCCACCACCCAGCCTGTCCCTAGAGAGCCGATGTGCCTTACAGCTCGGCCTGGTGCTGTCATGGCAGGGCGGCCCACGGTGCCCAGGTGGGGTGGGCAAGTACATGCATGTGCAGCTCTGCCATCCCTCACACGAAACCAAGACATTCTTGGCCTAGGGATGGCGCGGCTAACTCCACACAGAGCTATCTGTGACCACCACGTGAGACTCTAGTAGCCTGTAATGACATCACCATCTCCACTCTAACAGGTGAACGGAGTACCCTTTGGTCACCGTGCACCCTATATCTCCCAGGGCCCACCCCCCGCATCTTCTCTCCCACAGGGCTGGCACACTGAGAGCTGGATCCAGACTCTGCCCACTGTGAGCCAGACACGGTCCAGTGCCATCCACACCCCAGCTTCTGCCCTCAATCCTGGGGCACATGGCTCAGGTTTCCAGAGGAGAGGACTCAGGGGAGGCAACACATCCTTGGGCACTCAGCTGGCAAGTGGCAGCCCTTGGATGCCATCCTGTGACCCCTTGGGGCATTTGTTGCCTTAGTATGGATCATTCTTTTGCTGACGATTGGAGGAGAAAGGTCCAGAATACCCAAGGAGGAAGCGATGGACAGAGCGCTTCCCGCTTCTGTACCACCTCCAGGCCTCAGAGATCCCGCCACAGAGACACTGATTTCCAGAGACCGCCCATGATCTGTGTTGGCCCTGAGAGAGGAGCCGAAGGCCCTGGGATACTGGGGCACTTCCTGTGGGTTCAGGGGTGGGAGTGCCACCAGGAGAAAATGCAGCTAAGGGCAACAGGCAGAAAGCAGCAACATATGACCCAATGCACCTGCTTGCCACATGTTGCTCAATTCACAAGGGACCACAGAGACAAAGAGCGCCTGTCTGCCTGGCACAGCCCTCTTCTACTTCCTGTCTCCCTGGCCCACCCCTCCTCCTAAGCAGGACCCTCTCCTGGCAGGGACAGAACCTCCTGGGGCTGCTTATTCCCAAGACCCCCTGTGCATCTGTCAGGTCCCCCACTGAAGTGGCCACTTCTCTGGTTTCCTGCTCCTCCCCTGAGATGTCCATGCTCCTGGCCAGGGTGGCACTCCATGCCCCTGGCAGAAATCTGAGCCCTGTAGCTACACAGTTATCTCATCTACTGAGACAAGAATCAGAGACAGACCAGGCCCAGGAAAAAGTATTCTGGGAAGGAGAGTGCAGCCAGGGCCTCTGGGAGGGTGTCGCCCAGCACCAGCCAACATTTTCCCAGAAAGGATGGAGGCTCCAGGAAAGCCCCAGATTGAAAGAAGCTGAGCCCAGTCCCCCACCGCCCCTCCCCTGGGGCTGCTTTCTGGCCTGAGACGGAGCTGCCTGTCATGTGGCTTCTGTACTCTACAAGGTCAGGCCAAGGTCAGGTGGGCGTTTCACTGAGCACAAATCAAGGAACCCTCTTCCCTGGCCCCTCTGCCCATCCTCCAGCTCCCAGCCATCTCCACTGACTTGCTGTTCCTTAACCCATCGACATGGAGGCTAGCCCACAGAAGGGATGGTCAGCACACCTGGCTGAAAGTAGAGGCAGGGTTGGATGCCTGGGTCTGGGCCAGCTCCACTCTAACCAGCTGAGATCTGAGTAGTCTCTCCACATATCTAACCCTCAGTTTCTCTGTACTTAGAAATGGCACTAAACCTGGGTCTAATGGAGCTGGGGTGCCCACTATTACCCATACTTATAAGCCCCATCATTGGCCAGAAGGGGGCACCCACCCCTTCTCGAGGCTGCAAAGTCTTATCTGCTCCTGGGCCTCACCTCCCCTCCCATCTCTATCTCAATCCTCACCACCTCCATCCCTCTCCTTGGCTTCCTTCTTCCTGTCTAGCTCCCTGCTTCTCTCCATTTTTTGCATGGATTGAACCCAGCACTTTCCCGCTGAGCTGCACCCTGAGCCCATTTCTTTTGAGACAGGGTCTTACCTTAGCAAGGTGCTAAGTTGCCCAGGTGAGATTCAAGTTTCCAGTCCCCCTGCCTGTCTCCCAGAGTGCTGGTATATGTATGTGCCACACACACACACACCTGGCTCCCCCTCCATCTTAACACACCTGTCTGTAAGTACAGGGTACGCCTTCCATGGAGGAGCTGAGTGGTGCTGACCTTGTCCCCACCCCCACCCAATTCTGAGTGCCAGGAGGAGGGGCTATGACCTATCCCTGCGCACCAGGAACCACGTCAAAGGTCTCACCTAGGCTGGTTAACCAGCTAAATGTGAAAGACAAAGGGTGAGAAGCTGAGAACCCCCAAAATTCTTCAGTTATAATTGTGATTGACAGCACCCTTCTCCCAGAAGTGGAGAGAAATCACCTCACAAGGTAGTGGAAGGCCCAGCCTAGTGGAGTGGGCAAGCTGAACCTGCCTCCCTTTCCCTTCCGGGCCTGGCAGAGACTTCCCAGCCATTAGGACCTTCTGGTCTTGCCTCTGACCTTGAGGATAAATGGGAGCAGGTGCAAGAGAGCTGGGCAGGACCCCAGACCTCATCTACTGGATCAAAGAATGCCTCCTTTTCTTGATCTACTGAGCAAAGCTCAGGGCTGAACAAAAACCCCCAGAGTATGCACTTCCGGTAAAGTCAAGTTTGGAAGATACTGAGCCATCAGGCGTCTGGTTGGCCCTCATGAGCTCTGCTCCCCTGCGTAACACACTGACCTCCCCCGCAGGTGCTGCAGGAAGGACCTGAGAGCTGGGGAAGGTTTCAGGACAGCAAACGCTCTGCACCAGTGATGTTGCAAACATCACCCATTCGTAAAGGGAAACTCAGCAATCAGAGAGCTCTACTCTGCCTGAGCCATCCTTCCTGCCCTTCAAGATCCTCTTCCCCACCCAGGGCTGGCTTCTTGCCCCCTCTGGCAAGGGTGAGGCGCTCAGTCTCTCCACATGGATCCTTGCGCGTCCCACTGCCCCTTCTCCTTCCCTCACTCAGTCCCGCAAGCACCTCCCCTCCATCCTGGTCCGACACCCACCTCTTGCTTTCCATTCCGTGGTCGTAATTGGCCCTACACTCCTGCCTCAGCCTCCAGCCACTGTGTCCCCCACTGCAGTGGACGCCTGAGCCGGCAGGCATCCCAAGGCGTCTTTCCTTGAGCCCCGTCTGTCCTCCCTGTGATCTGTCCTGGAGGAGTTCCTTCTCCTCCCTCCTTCGGGGTGTCCCCTCTGTGCTCAAAGCTGCTCGGTCCTGAGCCACTCTGAAGACAAGTGCCCAAAGCTACATGGAGTAGCCTAGCCGGAAGTGCCACCTGGCCTGGAAGCTCCAGTGCCTCACCAAGACGGGGATAGCACAGCTCCCTCTATTCTTCCCGCCAAGCACAGATTAAAGTCCCAAAGGTTATGGACACAGCATCTTCAAAGGACAAAGTTTATTATCTAAATTCGAAAGGCCAGATCTTCAGAACTGGCCTCATTGCACAGGGAACACTCAGGGCTGTGTTCCTTCCAGAGGTTCCAGAAGGAGCTACCCTCTCTCCTCTCCCAGCTCCTAGACACTCTTCGGCACTTGCCTCCCCTCCCCCACATTCCCATTTTTCTATGCTTCTATCTCTCTTCACACTCTGACCCTCTACTGAAGGCCACTGTAGTCGTGGTGGGGCCACTGAAGTAATCCAGAACGATTGCCCCTCCACCTCAAGATCTTCAACTTTATCCCATCTACCAGGGGCCTTCTGTCTTGCAAGGGCCTTCTGACTTGTTTATAAGTCCTAGGACTTGTAAGGTTTATAAGACTTAGGGCACCGATACTGTCAGAATCCATTAGTCAGGATAGCATGCCACTAGATCGGGATGAATTACATTATGTTACATGCACACCAAGCAGAATCTCCAAGAACCAGTAAGTAAACTGTGTGAAGCCATGGTGTGAAAACCACGACAGAGAGTTGAACTAGAATTCTAAAAATATGTGACTCAGGACAGTGGGTAAACAAAAACACTGAAATGCAAAACCAGGGAGAACATACATAAATAATAAAATGGCAGGTTTAATTTTAATGCATCAAAAATTACATAAAACTCTCTTCCTAGGCGCTGCCTACGAAGGTGGCAGCCATCTCCTACTTGGCATCATGGCAGCCCTCAGACCTCTCGTGAAACCCAAGATTGTCAAAAAGAGGACCAAGAAGTCCATCCGGCACCAGTCAGACCAATACGTCAAAATTAAGCGCAACTGGTGGAAACCCAGAGGCATCGACAACAGGGTACAGAGGAGGCTCAAGGGCCAGATCTTGACGCCCAGCACAGGTTATGGAAGTAACAAAAAGACAAAGCACGTGCTGCCCAGTGGCTTCCGGAAGTTCCTGGTGCACAATGTTAAGGGGCTGGAGGTGCTGATGTGCAACAAGTCTTACTGTGCAGAGATTGCTCACAATGTTTCCTCTAAAAACCGCAAGGCCATCATGGAAAGAGCAGCCCAGCCAGCCATCCGAGTCACCAATCCCAATGTCAGGCTGCGCAGCAAAGAAAACGAGTAGACGGCCTATGTGCATGTTTGTTTTTGTGTTCAATAAAACCACAAAAAATTCAGAAAAAAAGAAAAAAAAAAACAAAAATTACATAAAAGACCAATAGTCTATATATTCCAATTAAAACTGGAATTGGAGGAGTAAATTAGAAAACAAAGCAGCTTGGAGCTGCCACAATAAACTCACTAAAATAGATAACATACGCAGTTTTTGTTTGTTTGTTTGTTTGTCTCTTTTTGAGACAGGGTCTCACTATGCAGTTCAGGCTGGCCTTAAGCTCACTTTGTAGCTCAGGCTGGTCTCAAACTCACAACAATCCTCCTGCCTCAGCCTCCCAAGTGCTGGGATTACAGGCATGCGCCACTAGGCCTGGCTAACATACGCAGTTTAAAAACAAAAGATGGAAAAATATACACCTTAATAAGAGAAAGCAGCTAACCAGGGAGATAGCTCGGCAGTCTAAGTGCCTGCCTGGCTTGCTCAAGGACCCAAGTTCGTTCCCTAGTACTGCATGCTGTTCTGGGACAGCCCCAAAACCTGGCATGGTGTGGATGCCTGTAATCCCAGCACTGGGAAGGCTGAGACAGGAGGATAACGATGAATCTGAGCTACATAGTGAGACTCTATACCAAAAAAAAATTTTTTTAAAGAAGAGAAAGCAGGAGTAGCTCTACTGACAAGAGACAAAGTCGAATTGAGAGCAAATGAAGTCATCAGACCAAGAGCTAGGATTACAGGCACGTGCCACCATGCCCAGTCTCAAATGCTGTCTCAGCACCCTCGGGGACAGGACCGGGAGGCGTGAAATCATTAGAGACAAGGAGGGCAGTTACATAACTAGAAAACGACCGGGGAAATGGCTCAGTAGAATAAACACTTCCCTGACAAGCTCAAGGGCCTCAGTTCAATCCCCGGTTCCAACCACAACAAGACATACACTGCTGGTGGAGATAAAAGAGCTGTGGTCACTTTGGAAAGTGGAGCCTTCATGAAGTTCATAACTAGGAAAGCATCCATACACTGAGAAATCACAGTGACCTTAGCATGTCTTCACCAAAAGTCAGAACTCAAAGTGAAAATACAGCAGCAGTGACAGGAAAACAGACCCATGGCTGTACTTGAAGACTTCCACCCTCTCTAACAACAACTGATACAAAGAGATCTTGAAAGAAATAAAATCAAGGTTGATTCAGCGTCACCAACCAACAGGATCAAAGCAGCATTCCCTGCTGGTCTGGCCAACAGCAGCTGCTCAAGTTCCCACACCACATCTGCTGAGATTCTCCGCACCTTGGGACACCAAACAAACCTGAGGAACTTCTGGAAAACTGAAATCATACAAAATATATTCTCTACTTTTAGTTCAATGAGAAGAAAAATTTGTACTAATAGTGTTTAGACAAGATATCATGTCTGCATCTTGTCCCCTGAACTACTAGGAAGACAACAATATGCAATGTGTTAATTATTGTAGCTGTCCTACTGACCTGTTTTGAAATTGCCTACTTGCTATTTCTTCCTCAATACAATTAATTTTTAAAAATTCTCTGTTCAAAATAAAGTCAAATTGGACATTAATGACAGAGTGGGAAATTTTCCAAAGATCCAGGAACAAAACATCTCACTTCTAAATAGTTAACAGGTCAATGAGGAAATCTTAGGGAAAACATTTTTTTAATTCATTGAAACATTTAATTTTTTTCAGTACCTGGAATTGAACTCAGGATCTCGCTCTTGGCAGGCAGGTGCTTGTGCTGCTGAACTATCTCCTTGGTCTTAACTTATTCTAAACAAGAAAGAAAATATTGCAAATTGAAATCTGTGAGATGCTGTTAAAACGGTGCCAAGCAGGAAACTGAGAGCACTGAATATTCCACTAAAGGAGAAGAGTTTCGTGTCCGTGGTCTACACTGCCATGACAGAGCTTTAATAAATGGGAGGGGGCCAGGAGATGAGGACAGAAGCAGGGAGGGAAGGAGCAGGGACAAACAGGAAGTAAAATGCATCTTGCCCACACATCCGCTCCCACCAGGAATGTGGTCATCACGCATTGCCAACAAGAAAAAATCCAAATCAAAGTAAGGAAGTAAGAAAAAGGAAAACAAATTATATAGCAAACAAGCAAAAGAAAGAAAGCAATAAAAATAAGAGCAGGGATCAATGAAGCTGAAAATGAGTGAGGGTGGAGAGTTTGAAAAGATGAATAAAATCTTCAAAACCTTAGCAAAACTGGAACACAAAGAGAGAAATTGTTGAGCTACGTTGCAGACCCTGAAAGCACAGGTCAGGCTATTTATATTCCCAGCGTGTCTGCACACAGAAAGTCAGTAGCTTACATGAAAGAGGCTGAGGGGGTCGCCCCAAGCCAGCCAAATGGAATCAGTCGCTTGAGTAGCTCAATAGCGATTGAAGACATGACGTTATAATTTAAGAACACTTTCTGATCTCCAGATTCAGCTGTACTCACTGTTGACTTCTACCATATATTTGAAGAATCATCATCAACTTTACACAAGTTTCTTCCAAAAAGCAAAACAGGCTCCCACTTATTTTATGAGGCCTAGGTGTTAGTTTTTTAACAGTAGGACAAACTTACTGAGAGAAGGAAAGCTTCTGTCTGAGGAGCACAAAGGGACCCTGGAGAGCGCACTGCCCATGAACCCTACTTTTCAAGGCTATTTACAGAGCAAAGCCATGAAGGAAGGTGAGCTTAAGGTGGGAATTAATCAGCAACATTTTACCTGTGGTCACTTATATCACAGGATGGCTGTGGGGTGGGACAAAACTATGGTCAACAAGTAAGTCTACAAGTACAGTCACTAGGGTTAATACTGATTAAATGGGGATCAATAAGGGAAACAAGTCATGAAGCAAGAGCACTTGGGCAGATGAGGACTTTCCTGGAAGGGTTGTGTTAAGGAGGTTTGGTCCTCACCTCGAGGTGATTGATGGGTACTTTGAACACCAGTCACTGCTGTTCATCCCTAGGGCAAGTATATGGGTGAGTAGTTCTTTTTCTTGAAGGCTGGCCCTCAGTGAATGCCTTTCCAACCACAGTTGATTTTTACACTGGCTTCTTGAAGGCCCAGCTCTGTCTGATTGCCTACAATATTTCTACCTAATTTAATATCTATAATATTCCCCTCTGAAGAAGTATCCCTAATTTCCATGAGGGGGCAAGGGTCAAACAGAGACTGATCTGGCTACTTCCAGCTGAAGAGGATAGTAGTTGCAATGGACAGAGATACTCCACAGAGGGTCTATCTGAAGGGACTTGATAGGTGCCAGGTGTGGTCTTGAGTACACGTCCAAGTCTGGAGGAGACAAGGCCACAGAAATAACTAAGTATGTATGGGCCAAATAATAAAATTACAGGATCATTATGAATCTATTCAACAAGGTTTTCCACTAGGAGGAGCAGTAACAACTTTCCATAAAGAGAATAAAAAAGATCCAGGGCATTTCAGAATCTGACATACCATTAACCTGTCATCTAATATCTTGAACAGATATTGAGACATTAGCAGAAGGATCTAGAATGTACAGCCAATATTCAGCTTTTATAATTGCACAAGTACCCCCTTGTGCTGCTGTTAGAATGTCTAATGCCACCTGATTTTGGAGGACAGCTGGCCTCATTAATTTTACTTTATTCAGGACAGAGAGACCAGCCAGAGTGTCATTTAAGGCCCACTGAGTAGTTAGCCAAGACCTCGATGTGTTGCGTGACATCCTCTAACTCTGGGGAAGGGATAAAGACAGAGGCCAAATGATGACACCCATGAAACACACTTCTGGGCCATCAGTCCCATAGTGGGGCAAGTTCACAGGTTTGTCAATACTTTTGACACTTCTGCCTTACAACCGTGCAAGTCCCAGTGTGCATCTTCCTCTCCATCTGGGGGTATCCAGGGCAACAAACTGTTTCCACAGGATGATGGATGCCACTGGGCCCTTCCCATCTGATTCCAGGGTGATTCAACTGTTGCAAACCAATCTTCAGCATGTAGTTATTTTGTATATACATTGCTCTGGGGGTATCCATTCCAGGAATTTAGTAGCGTTGGGCCCCTGAGAATTGGAGTGATCTTTCTGCTCCCAACATAAGGGGGATTTCTTCCTAAAATGCCCTATAGTGGAGAATAGCCATAGATAATCATCCCATATCTGAAAATAGCCCCCTTGAGATCTGTGGCTGCTGACCCTCAGGATGGGACCCTTTTCTTTAATAGAAGTGATATAAGAGCCTTTAAAGAAGCTTCAGTGGCACTGTTAAAAAAAAAAAATTCTACTACAATCCTTCCCAAGCTGGTCCTAGGGAAAGCAGTGATGAAGGAAGAGACTTTACCAGGATTAAGTGTCCAGGGTAGATTATGCGATTTCTCTTCTCCTTAGACTGAGCTTCTTCTGTTAGCTATTGAAGAGTCTGGGAATTTAGCCAGTGAGGGGACATCCTTCAGTAAGAGATCTGGCTCTCTATCAAAGAAAATACCATTAGTAAGAAAGGGTCTCCAAAAAGCATTTCAGATGAGGCAAGGCTT
>PVKA01022057.1:0-37701 GCA_004027165.1 Ctenomys sociabilis
GACCTAGAATAGCAAAGGCAATCTTGGCCAATCAAGACAAGGCAGGAGGCATCACAATTCCTGATTTGAAATTATACTACAAAGCCACTGTGATAAAATCAACATGGTATTGGCAACAAAATAGACCTGAGGATCAGTGGAATAGATTAGAATATGCAGAGGCATCTACGAAAACACTCAGCCATCTTATCTTCGACAAGGGGCTACACAAGCTCACTGGGAGAAAGATAGCCTCTTTAACAAATGGTGCTGAAAAACATGGCTTTCTACATGCCGAAAACTACAACTTGACCCAGCTCTATCACCATGCACTAAAGTAAAGTCAAAATGGTTTAAAGATCTAAACGTTAAAACAGAAACACTCGATCTCCTGGAAGAGAAAGTAGGACGAACTCTTGAAGACATAGGGGTAGGTAAAGAATTCATGAACAAACATATATTCGCATGGGAAGCTCTTGAAAGAATCAACAAATGGGATCAACTCTTCTTAAGGAGCTTCTGCATGTCAAACAAAATTGTCAACAGAGTGAAAAGACAACCCACAAACTTTGAAAAAATCCTAATTAATAAGCAATCAGACAGAGGACTACTGTCTAGAATTTATAAAGAACTAAGATATAACAGGGCCCTCCAATTTAAAGACCCATTTCAGAAATGGGCATCTGAGATGAATACACACTTCTCAGAGGATGAAATTAAAGAAGGGAACAAATATATGAAAAAAATGCTCCACATCACTAGCCATTCGTGAAATACAAATAAAAACAACACTGAGATATCATCTCACTCCAGAAAGAATGGCTATCATAAGGAAATCAACCAACAACAAATGTTGCAGAGGTTGTGGGGAAAAGGGAACACTTCTCCACTGCTGGTGGGAATGTAGACTGGTACAGCCACTGTGGAGGTCAGTGTGGGGACTCCTCAAAAAAGTAGGACTAGAAATCCCATTCAAGCCGGCTATCCCCCTACTGGGAATTTTCCCAAAGGATCTGGATACATTGTATCATAGAGATATACGTGTACCTATGTTTATAGCAGCGCAATATGTGATAGCAAAATCTTGGAAACAACCAAGATGTCCATCACATGAGGAATGGCTGAAAAAGATGTGGTATTTCTATATAATGGAGTATTACTCAGCTATTAAGAATGATAAGTTTGAAGCATTTATACTGAAGTAGATGCCACTTGAACATATACTCATAAGTGAAATAAACTAGACACACATATGTAAATATCGTGTAGTCTCCCTAGTATAACAAGCGAAAAGCAGAAATACAAAAGGTAACGTACAACAAGTAAAATCAATAGAGTCAGATAAGGCATAGTGAATGGCATATGCTGCAGGATACTAATCAGCTTTTCTTCTGGATGGTTAACAACCTAAGATTACAAGTCAGAGTTGTAGAAATAGAAGAGCCACAAGGCCAGCCAACATTTTGGCCCTAGCCTTTCAAGGTCAGCAAAGACTCAGGACATAGGAGAACCTGTACTGCAACATCATGAAACTCAAGTGAGCTCCAAGTATTCTGAACAAGGAGATTATGGAGCCACAGAGGTAAGGGATTGAAGTTCTAAAGTGTGCCTGGGGAGAGTCACATGAAGAGAAAACTTTCTCTCAAGCTCTCAAAGAGAGCAAACTGGTCAAGCATTGGCCGTGACTCATCTACATGGATGACACAGACAAAGGAACTACAGAATAATGTACAGGACTACAAGATAAACCCTGAGAGGACTTCACTGACCACATAGGAAATATAAAGTTCATGTGTTGGTATATAAGTCTTGATCTACCTCGGTCTTAACCATCGAACAGAAAAGTATAAAAATGAAGTATACATCGTGAGGTCATAATATTAAGTTGAGCTGTAAATGGCTATTGTAGACAATTTCTTTGAGTAACTCACTATGGTTGTAGAATGCTGGATGGTGTTGGATTGTGTTGCCGAGTTCAGGCATCTAAGTTAGTTGAATGTCAATGGAGTGCCCATTTTTGACAGGTGTAGACAAAGGAAGGGGTGTAGAAAGAAAAAATCATGATGTGTGTGTATAGACAGCACAGTTGGGATAGATATCGCTGTGCTTCTACATAATTCTGTGAGGAGCAAGATCTGCACTAATGGTGGTTGGACAGGATATTATGTTGGATTCTAGTACTACAGTCATCCACTAGAAAAACAATTATTGAATTTTTGATATAATTCAGGTATAAAAAATAAGATAAATAAGCAGCTACATTCTTAAATCACTGGTAACAGACATCTGTTAAAATAATATCTGTAAATATAATATCATGCATGCACCTTGTACAATACCAAAACATTATGAAAACAGTTTGCAATATATTAATTTATCGAATCTGTAGTGTTAAGGTGTCTTGAAACTGTCTGATTGACATTTGTACTTCAATAAAATGAAAGGAAAAAAAAAACTACTGGAATTCTACCAACAGACAGAAACTTTGTCTTGCCCTCGCCTTAATTATAAACTTTACGCAGCTTGATATGTGTCTTGCCCCAAGAGCAGAATCTACTACAGTCTAACACAAATCATGATAAAAATTTACTAGGTGTGTGAACTGGTGGCCAAGGCATGAAACCCACTTGTACATATGTTTTTTTTTCAGCCAGAAGTGCATGTTTAAAAAATCCAAAGTGTTCAGACAGGGCATGAAATTGCAGGAACTGACTATAGTTTCCATCCACTCTCACAGTTTCAAATCACGCTATATTAATTTTAGATACTTGTTTCTAGATGCACTCGACTCTGAAGTTGTGATGCCTGGCATTTGCCATCCAATTATTTTAGATTTACCCTGCTCCAATTCTAATCTTCTTCAGAAAATTCTCTATTGCCTTCTTTCCTTTTTCTTTCTTTTTCTCCTTGCTTTCATCCCATCTTCTCTCATCCTTCCCTTCTTTCATTTTCTCCTTTCTCTCCCTTTTTTTGTTGCGCATCTTAACATAAGCATTTGAATTCACAGCCTTTCACATGCTCAGCGCGCATTCTCCTATCATTTCACGTCTCTTCTACCTGAAGGGTTTTAGGTGCTATGACGCCATTGCTTACACATGTGACATTCTTCTACTCTTGAGCCCCAGCACAAGAGCAGGCAGCCACGGCGTGGGCCTCGTTAAAAGCCTGTGTGTGCGCAGCTCAGATGCACTTCGGGTTGTGGGGTGAGGAGCTGCTAAGAGACACCAGTGGGAATTCTTTCCAGGTGATGTAAGTGATAAAGGCAACTGTAATCCTATGTGTTTAAATGTTCTTCCCATGACTTTAAGGAGGAGTGTAAAACTGATTCCTTGCTTCTTGGTTTCATCATTTTATGATCCAGAATAAAGTATGCTTGCAAATGATTAAAGGACAAATACAATAGCACTGTATTGGCACTGGGCACATGTCTATTGCCTGCTCACTTAAGCTGAAATCGTCTAGGGCTAGACTAGGAGCACAGGCTCATTCTAACCTGCTGTATCATTCACTGCCTCGAAGGTTTCCTCCCTTAGGATCCTCTGGATGCTTCAGTTCAACCATCATGTTCCTATTCCAGCCCACAGGAGGAGAAATGGGGCAAAAAGATTTGCAACCTTTAGGGCTCACGCCAGAAATCACACACACACACACACACACACACACACACACACACACACACACACACACACACACCTCCATTTATACCCAGTCCAGTCATCTAGCCATAAAACCTAAAAGAGAAGTTAAGAAATAGGATTCTTCCTACAGATAAGTTCTCAGATAAAATTGAAGGTTCAATTACTGTAGAAGAAAAGAAGAATGAAGAATAGATATGGAGGAAAGTTAGCAGCTTCTAATTTCCACAGATGATAGACACATTGCTATTTCAATAATTCAGTTTTTCATCTTTCCTGCAACAAATCCAAAGATATTGGATTTTTGCCTGAAAAAAATAGTGTCCAGATAGATGCACCCAACGTAGCTGAAGTCAAAGGTGAAAAAGTTCTAGTTCCCACATGTATAATTTATAGTAATGACTATACTTATTATAAATGATAGATCTTTGCTGTGGATTTTTTCAAGTGCTAAAACAGATTACACTATTTAAATGTTAAATGCCGATGACCATTTTAGTTTACTGAATTAATCTAATATAGCATGGGTTTTTCCTTGAAAGATGAGTGTACATACAACGATAAGCAATTCAGAGAAAATGATAAATCATGGCCCCATGTGTGAGCTTCACTTGGAGAATTTAGTTAGGTGTTCACAGCTCACAAGGTATTCCAGAGCCAGACCAGGAGCATTTTCAGGAAGCAGAGGAAAATGGGATAAGTATTGAGCTACCTGCAGAAGACGAGAAGTGGCTAAAAGGATGTGTTCTACCAAAGACCAGACAGAGAAAGCTGAAGGCAGGATGCCTCTGATGGAATATATAGGCTGGCAGCATGATTCCAGGAGCAGAGCAGCTGCAGACAGATGGTGGGCAGAAAGGGCACTGCTGGGACCTCAGGGCAGCATCTTGGGAGATTGCTGTGCAGCGTCTTCTAGCACTTGCCAGGAAAAGAGGTCCCTGGCTCTGTTGTTCAGGACCTGGGGTGTTGGGCGGAAGCTCCAGCAGCAAAGGGTCTGTCCAACGAGCCTCACTGTCTCACAGCAGCACAGGAACTGGTGCAGCCATCTGACAGGAAGCTGTGTGGCCCCTCCTACCCACCGCTGTGTGTCAGAGAGCACTCAGTTGTCCCACCATGAGGTAAAAGGGAGGCCTGTGATCCTTGCTGCTTGCCAAGCTTGGTGCCTGGACATCAGTGGTAGCTTCAACCCCACTAGCACCCCAAGGACTGTGCTTCACCCCAGGGCAACTGCGCCAGTGTCTTCCCCAAAAGAACTTTCTACATCATCAATCATAGGAATGAAAGAATAAACAGAATACTGATGGGCTCCTGAGTGCTCAGAAAAGAGGAAAAGGATGCTCAGGATTCATCAGTTAAGTGGATGAGCCCACACTCAGAGAAAAGGAGAGAGAGACAGAGAGAGAGAGAGAGACAGAGAGACAGAGAGAGACAGAGAGGCAGAGAGGCAGAGAGAGAGAGAGACAGAGAGAGACAGAGAGACAGAGAGACAGAGAGACAGAGACAGAGACAGAGAGACAGAGAGAGAGAATGAGAATAAAGGAAAGAAGAAAGAATAGATTTCCCTTATCTGTAATTTTGCCTTCCACACTTGCATTTACCTGTCATCAATCACAGTTCAAAAATATTAAATAGAAAACTCCAGAAACAAATAATTCACAAATCTTAAATTGAATGCCATTCTGAATAGCATTGCAAAAGCTTCCCCTGACTTGCTCCACTGTGCCTGAGCTGTGGCTTATCCTTTCAGCCAGTGTATCCCTACTGTATACGCTACCTTCTCATTAGTCACTTACAACTGCCTTATCTTTCAGGGCAACAGTCCTGGTGTTGCAGCACTCATGTTCAGGTTATTTTACTTTACTTAATAATGATCCTGTGGCATAAAAGTCACGATGCTAGCAGCTTCATTACAGCACATTGTTGTAATTATGTTATTATTAGATATTGTTATTATTGTTAATCTCTTACTATTTCTAACTTGTAAAATTCATCTATGTATATATGTAAGGAAAATACAGTATATATGAGGCTTGATGCTATCCTCAGTTCATTCTCAATTCTCATTATTGGAGGTCGTGTGTGTTCTCCTAGGAAGGAAGCAGTGCAGTAAGGAAATAACAATAGCTAGGTGATATATTGAAAGACCTGAAATCACCTTCCAAGGAAGCCAGATCATTATCTATGTAACCAACCAAGAAGCCAGCATCCTCTTCCTAAGCTTGGGAGAAATCAGATCACTTCCTCTCTTGACTATTCAGAGAACCAAGATAAGCTTGCTAACAATGGGCACAAAATGCTTAGGGAGGGCTTAAATATCAACAAGTCCCTTAATTTGTGTCCCTGCCTCTGTTTTAATACCAACCAGAAAGAGCCATATAAGTACCCCTCATCAGTTCCGTAGGACGTGTGGTCCTGCTTAGCTGCCTCCAGCTTCTCCACAGTCCCAGCTCTGGATTCAGAAACACCTGCAGCCACCCATCCCTTTTACCCATTGTCAAATTTCACCACTCCTCTGCCTGTCTTTGAGCCTCTGCCAAGATGCAAGTAACAGTGACTGACTCGCTCGCTATTGCAAACTCCAAATAAATAGGCTGCTTGCTCTCATTTGATTGGTCTTCATTTATTTCAGCAGAAACTATGTTCCCTGAGAAACTAATCCCATCAGGCCTCATTGAAAATGTCCTATTATTTGTCACCTTTATTCTCCTCTTCCAGAAAGCCTTCTTCTCTGCTGCACTCATCTATTTCATGTTCATTCTCCCAAACCCCGCCACTGTCTAGCTCCCATTCCAGATGGTGACAATTGATCTGATACATTCAGGCCGCAGTGTCTCCATTATCTGCCAAAAGTCACTGCCATATGATATCTCCAGAGTCCCCTGGGAACTTGGAATGCTTGGTCTGTAGTAGTAGCTGCCTTGTTGCCTAGCCTGGATGTGTTTCAGTGCCTTTCTGCAATGCTCTGAAAATCTTTTAAAGAGTCACAGCATCATTGTTCTGAGTGGATCCATAGGTGCTACACCAGTTTCCCCTGGGAATTGTAGAGAAGCAAGTGAGTGGAGTCCTGGCTTCAGCCCCTCTCACCCGTCTCCAGCCAGCACCAGGCACGCCCACACTTTGCACTGCCTTGTAGCCTCTGTCCTAAGAAGTGTTCGATGGAAATGTGAACAAGGGAATTGATTGCTTCCCTTTGAATGGACCAAAGGTTCAATAAAGGTACCGCCTTTCATCTTCAAGAACTGAATAAGCACAACTGAATGAATATTTCCTTAACCTGAGAGCACAGGACAAAAAATACATTGAATAGCAGCTCCTTCCCACAGTCAGCCTCCTCACACTTAGAGACTTCAAGGACTAAAGATTATTATGGTCTGTGAAGAGTGAGTTAAGTACTCACAAATTCTTAGACTTAACAATAGTGCTGAAGCCAACTACTGGACAGGAAGTCCTGATGAATAAAAAAAGGGGTGAGTCCAACCAAGCCATATCAAAAACCAGGCACTCCAGCCAGTGAAGTCCTGGCAGTCTGAGCCAAGGGGATGATGTTTCCAGTCAACCGAAGGTACAGTGGCCCTGTGAACCAGTCAGAAAACAGAGTATGGCTAGCAAGCCAATATTTTTCTCTCCAAATATAGCTGTGTATGCAAAGCCCAGGCTCTGTTAGCAGTTGGAAGCAATTGCAGAAGTCGAGAACGTAAAATTGAGATTTAGGGCAATCTTGCATCTGGCTTGTGCAGGGTGTGCAGCTACAATCGCTACTGAAAGAGAATCGGCTGCACTCTGCAGATCCTGTACAACTTCATTAGCTCCACTTTAAGGAAGTAAGGCCACATGACCAGGTTTCTTTCTTATTATTACTTTTTTATAAATAAAAATGTATTTAATAGCCTCATCTGGAATTACATGAATCATACAACTTCAGTATTTCTATATATTACAATACTACTAATACATACTTTTATAAATAATTATTTTTAGTTGTTTTTTTCCAATGAATTGGCTCTTCCTTATTATTACTTTTCAGAAAACTAGTGAAGATGGCAAGAAAATGACATGAAATTAGCCAAGGGGTAAGTGGGAGCCGGAGCCAGCTAAGGACGGCGACCTCCGGCGACGAGCAGCTCTGAGTGCTGTGCCTTTTATATCTCCGTGTTGTCTGAAGAGTCCACAGCGCCTGCTGCTAGTAGGGGCTGCAGAGGAGACTTGGGATCCACTGAGGCTCACTCACTGGCTTCACTAAGGCACTCAGGGACCAAGAGAAAACCAGGCTGTGGCTGCTGAGCAAGAGGGATAATGTCCCTGAGGTCCAACAGGCCTCAGACCCTGCGGGAAAAGCACATTGCAGACAGAGATAGGGCTTCCTTCTCTGAAAGACCTTCCTCCCTCTGCCATACAAATCCCAAATCCTTCTTCAGAATCAAACTAAAATGCAGAAACAGCCTGTTGTTTGCAACTGACTGTATTCTCTGTATGCAACACTAATAATGTGAGATGTTGACCACAAAACCCAAAGAAAAGCAAGCATATTTAGGCCAATAATACCTTCATCTCTCTTCCAGTGGAAAAATGCTATTAAGATCCTGCACCAAGATGTGAACCTACCTGCAGATGGGGAGGCTGGTAAATGCATTAACTCCATCTTCGGATGGGAGTGTTTTCATGGCACCATCTAGGCAATTAGACACGAAAGTGCAGAATAAAGAACTAAAAGCCAATCATGTGTCCCCTGGGCCCTACAAAGACCATAAAAAATTAATGCTGAGTGAAATAGAAGCCATCTACAGTCCAACTGGTGACCACGTGGGATGCACTTTGCTCTCCAAGGCCCAGCAACCATGAGCCTTTTCTCCTATCATTTGTTAGGCTATAGTGTTCCACCTTATTTCTTGCTTGTGCAAAAAAACAATTTGGGGTTATATAAGAAGAAGAAAAGTAAGCATTGGAAGAATGACGGTTGGTCATCTTATTTAGACCAATCGATGGTTCTAATGTGCTCTGGGTGACTAAATTGGTCTGGGAGACAGGAGCAAAATTCCTGAAGGCCAAACCCTTGGAAAATACTCTTGGGGGTAGAAGTATTAAGGGTTGGGAAGTCCAGAATGCACAATAAATGCTATGTTGTCTAAACTTAGTAGCCAACGATAAACAAGAGGACCACCTCTCTCTTTCCCAGTGAACCTTCCAGGGCACATAACAAAGTATCTGACCCACCCAAGAATCTAAGAGACAATTTATTAACTGTCCCACAGCAATGGTTTCATTGGTTGCAACTTCATGACCTTTTCATTGTCTCCCACTTTCTGCACTTAGAATGAGCTGGCCTGCATCGCTGCTCACAGGATGTGGGCAAATCTATTTGTGAGGAGGAGGAGGAACACAAGGACAGCTCTGGAGAGACCTAGGGATATGTTGCTCTCTCCTTTGGCCCTATTTCCTGCAGGTTCCACCATCTCCCAGGAGTGCCAGAGCCAGGCACCAAGTTTTTAGCATATGGTCTACTGGGGACACTTAAGATTAAAATGACAACACCTCACTTATGTACTGGAGGTGGTGGAGAGGATTGTTGTGAGGATCAGACAGCAGTCACAAATGTGCTTTATGGAGAATAAGGTACTGGGCAAATATAAGGAATTAATATTGCTTACCAATCATGCATGCATTTTCTAGAATCAGTCAGTGCTTACTAGTAAAACAGGTACAACACAAGACACATAAGTGCATAAGAAATTACAAAATTGGCTTATGACAGTCAGCCACAGAGTTGGATGAGGAAGCATGCAGGAGTCTGTGCATGCTGGAGGCTGAAGAGCTCAGCCCAGGTCTGGAGCTCACTGCAGTGCTCCATGCAAGTCTGCATCAGGAGGCCAGTGGGTCTGCGATGGAGTGCGGAAGCATCCATGCTGGAAGGCTGAAGAGTCCCAGGCAGCAGCCAAGCAGCCTGCAGTGGAAGCCAGTAGGTGATGTGCACACTGAAGGTGAAGACAGGAGCTCCTCAGAACAGCAATGAGCCTTTCCTCATTTCCCTTTTACTGTGATCAGGCTGCCTGCCCAGCAGAGGGGTGTGTGGCACTCACCCAGCTCTGTGCCTCCTCTTGCACAAGCCGGGTATACTTACAAAGTGGGGCCCCTGGGCCCCTTCTGAGTCACTTGTTAACTGCTAAACTTTCTCAAGTTGACACAGTGAACAACATCCTTCAGTAAGGGCATGGCCTCTACATCCGAGGATGTAGAACTGCTGAGTTAATTAGTTAACTTCCTAGATTTCTCAACTTGACACAATGTGCCAAACATCACAAAATAGTAAGTATAGCTCCTTTTACAGGTGGCAGTGTTAGAAAAGACCACTATTAGGAAAGGCTGAACAATCAAGGCAAAATACTTCCAATCGATATCCCTTTCACACAGTCAGCCCTTCCTATCTGTGGGCTGCTCATCTGTAGATTTGACCAACCTATGACCAAAACTTTGTAAAGGGTCTGTATTGAACATATGCAGACTTTTCTCCTTGTCACCATCTCTTAAATATTTAGTATTGGAATGGTAATACGCATAAGTAACCTAGGGTTAAGGTATACAGGAGAATGTTCATAGGTTCTGTGTAAATACTACACTTTTTTTTACAAGGAACTGGGAATCCACAGATCTTGGTATGGGGGTGGAGGAATCCGGGCACCAAACTGCTATGGCTACCCAAGAACTACTGTGTATATACATGTGCATATAAGTGTACACATGCTTTATAAGTTTGTAAACATAGACCCATTACTATTAAGGACTATTGGACTATATTGGGTTATTTTGCTGAATTCAAGCACCTACAATATTTGAATGTCAATGGACCAGCCATCTTCGACAAAACAAAACAAAAAAGGCTAATATAAATCAAGGGCTATTTTGGAGTGAAAAAATATATATATACGTATATATATTTACAAATACTTAGGATAGATATACAGCTACTTTCTCTCAGTTCAGTGAGAAGAAAGATTTGTACTACTAGTGTTTAGACAAGATATCATGTCTGCATCTTGTACTATGAATAACTACTATGAAGGTAATATGCAATGTATTAATTATTGTAACTATCCTACTAACCTGTTTTGAAACTATCTCATTGCTATTTCTTTCTCATTAAAATTAATATAAAAAACATAGACCTTGTGTGCAGCTGTGATGTAGCTCAGTGACAGAGCATTTCGCTACCGTGTTCAAGCCGTGGATCCCATCTTGGGCTCCACAGATCTTCATCATCATCACCATTTTCATCACCATCTTTTTCCTGGATGTATCTGCACATAGATTTACATATATTTATATGTATCTTATAGAATCCCTACATGTGAAAGAATTCTCTATTTGACAATGAAAATATCTGATATAATACTACTTATATTCCAATTAAAATATGTTGTACTTTATATTATAAAATATATCATGTAATACATAGTACAATACTAAAAATAGACTAATAGTTGTAGATAGAGACGTTTTCAAATTTACTACTATGGGAAGCTATAGAAACTAATACTAAGCAGGTACTATTTGGAATGCCTAACTAATACAAAATAGGTATTAATACAATGCCATATTAATTTTTTAATGTATTCAACACAGCATCTACAGAGTCTCACTACACAAATCAGACTTGTAGGGATCCTCCTGTTTTCAGCTTACCAAGTGATGGGAGTACAGGCACGTGTCACCATGCCCAGTCTCAATCACAGTCTTAGCTCGCCCTGGGGGTGGGGACAGCACAGCACACCAGGGTTTAAACCCTGGTCCCTGTGTCTACTTAAGCAGGTGCTTTAATCCACTGAGCTATCTGGCCAGCCTGCCATATTGGTTCTTAAGTTGATTTAACTTGCATGACTTTTTCATTCTCTAACATACTTTTTTTTTGTTTCCCTGTAGCATTCCCCCTCTAACTGAGATTTTGGCTCAAGTTTCCAATTTGATATGGTTGAAGAAAACACAAGTGGAGAGAGAAAAGGTTGGTGGAAATGGCCAACGTGACTGAGCAGGCCAGGCACTGTCCATAGACCCCTGGTTCTGTGCAGTGTCTCCAGCCTCAGCCTACGAGCTCTTCCCAGGAATACCTTGCTTGATGACCTCGGGGGTGGGGGGCTGTGGTTAGCCAGTGATTGACAATGGGGCCCCAGATCTGGGGGCGCTTGCCTTCCACTCACTCCAAGCTTCAAGTGAGGTTGAGTTGACGGGACTTAGCCAGGGGCTAAACAGCCCTCCAAGTGTGGAGAACAAACACTGTGACCTGGAATGGAAATGGCTAACTGGTCAGTACTTGGATAGGTGGGCGGAACTGGGCACATCTTACTAGACAACTGCTAAATACAAATGAAGCATTTTAGGAAATGTAAATAATTTTTGCTCCTACAATTGGTTTTGCTCCCTTTTATGTGGCTCTCAGCCTTGGAATTCCAGGTTTAAATAAAGTAACTAGATGACCACTTAAGGTAAGAGACAAAGCAAAAGCCAGAACTCCATACATAATTCACCAAGAGCCTTTACTTTCTGTTGATGGTCAGTAACCTATTTTACTTTCACCCTTGTGAGAGATCTCAATGAGTTTAATTTATTCATTAATCTACATGTATTGCTGCACAGCATTATATGCCTGAGTAAGTCTATAAAACGATATTTGTCATAGGAGGGAAAATAAAATACTTTAGAACCTATGAAATCATGAAAACAGACTTGATTAAATTAAAAAAGCTCCTCTTTCCTATCTTGCAAGGTGGCAGGTGAAAAGACTGAGAAGCCAAGCACTAAAGAGAAGAAACTTGAAGCCAAGAAGACTTCTGCCAGTGGTACTGGTAAGAAGGGTAAGGTGGAAGCCCAAGAAGGGGCGGCCCCACCGCAGTGGAAATCTTGTCCCAGTTAGAGGAATTGGTAGATACTCCTGAACCGCTATGTATTCCAGAAAGGATTTCTGCAAGATCTTTGACAGTGCTCATCTTTGACAGGTCTAGACAAAAAGGGGGGGAGAATACAAAGGAACAATCATGTTGTGTGCGTATAAACAGTACACTTGGGATACATATGCTGTGCTTCTGCATAATTCTATGAGAAGCAAGATTTGCTCTAATAGTGGTTGGACAAGATATTATGTTGGCTTCTAGTACTATGGACAGACACTGGGGAAATAACAAGGTAGAGGGTGTTAATTGTTGAATCTGTGATACAAATCAGCTGTAGAGAAATAAGATAGGTATATAGCTGCACTCTCTTCATTCACTGATTAGAGACATCTGCTATAATAATGTCTGTAAGTATAATATCATGTATGCACCTTGTGCAACACCAAAACATTATGAAAACATTTTGCAATTATTGATTTGTCAAATCTGTCCAGTTAATTTTTCTTGAAACTGTCTCATTGCTATTTGCTCTTCAATAAAAATAAAAATAAAAATAAAATATTTTGAAAAATGAATGAGGTACTTTTAGCAAGACACCAATAATATGTATTTGATTTTTCCATTAAAAAAAGAGAAAGTATATAGCTGTTAAAGCAAAGGTTGAGAAGAAAATGGAGTAAGTTCTTGCTATAATCACAAAACCAGTTGGTGGGGACAAGAATGGAGGTACCGGGGTGGTTAAATTTCTAAAAATGTGTAGTTACTACCCTACTGAAGATGTGCCCTGAAAGCTCTTGAGTCACAGCAAGAAATCCCTCATTCAGCATGTGCAGAAACTTTGAGCTAGCATCTCTCCTGGCACCATCTTGATCACCCTCACCAGGTGTCACAGAGTGGTCTTTCTGAAGCAGCTGCCCAAGTGGCTTGCTACTTATGACTGAGTCTCTTAGCCTTAATCGTGTTCTTCTATGAAGAACACACCAGAAATTTGTCATTGTCACCTCTACAAAAAATTATATTAGCAAAGTTAAAATCCTCAAACTCCTCACTGATGCTTACTTCAAGAAGAAGCTGTGGAAACCCAGACACCAGGAGGGCAAGATCTTTGATACCGAGAAAGAGAAATAGCAGATTTCAGAGAAGCACAAGGTGGATCAGAGAGCAGTGAACTCATAGGTTTTAGCCAAAATCAAAGCTGTTCCTCAGCTACGGGGCTACCCGCAATCTGTTTTTGCTTTGACAAATGGATTTTATCCTCATAAATTAGTGTTCTAAATTTCTTACTAAGAACCTAATTAAATACCTGATAAATTTTTTTAAAAATTACAAAAAGCTAACTTTTAGTATAATTTCCCCCTCTGGGCTAATTGCCTTAAAGATATATTTCATTTCTTCTTAATCACCGCAATAATAGGTATTTGATAAATATATATTGGATTGATGTGTCTCAGTTATCTATTGCTGTGTGAGAAAGTATCCTAACATCTAGTGGAGTGAAATAGCAGCCTTTCAAATTGTTGTCCATGCTTTCATTGACTACAGGTCGGCCAGGCAGCCTGTCTCTGCTTCACGGACTCCCAGGTGCAACTCCTTGCAGAGGGCCAGCAGATCCATTTCCAGGTGATTCACTCCCATGACTCCCCTATTTCTGAAAGTACACCTCTGCCTCTCCACCACATAGTCTTAGGGCTTCTTGCTACTCTGGTGTCCTCTCCACATGGTCCCATCACATGCCAGCTAGTCTCCAGGAGAACAGCTAAGCATGCTCATATTCAAAATGCACCAAAAAGAGATTGGTGAAGCCTGGTGCAGCTTAGACTGGGATCTGGAACAGGGTCTTTTCTGCTGCACTCCACAGACTCAGCATGGGAGAGGACCACACACTGTCAAGAGTAACAGGCAGCTGTATAATGAATCCATCTTTGGAAATTAACACAGCATGAATGTATGAACATAGTCATTGAAAAACCCTTCAGGTTTGAAGGAGAATGTTTTAGGATAGGTGAAAGACAGTACAGCATAAAGCCACATACCTATGTAAAGAGAGCATGGTACCTTAGGAGGTTGAATACAAGGTCAAATATAGTTGAGAAGTGCATGGACATGGACGAGGTCCAACTCCATAAAGCACAATGCTGCGTGATGTCATACAGCTAAGCTTATGAAATGTTATTAGCATTGTTCTCTCAAACAAAAATGTTTTTATGGATTTATGATTTAGAAGGAAATTAAATAACCAAGGATATGAACTAAGGTCATGCCAATTAGAGGACTTCTTTCTGGAACTCATGCTGCCCATCATCACTCACAGCATAACGAGGCAGGTTGGCCCTCTCAACTCTTATGATATCAATTCTTATATTCTTGATGTGTGTTTTTAAAAAATAATAGGCATATCAGGTTCTTCTAGGTAAATCACAATATCTGAATCTATTTCAGTGGGTCATGGTATATGTCCATATGGTGTACCTGGTAGGTTGGATGTTCTTTTGATGGAGATCACCATAAGGCAGCCTTGAGCAGGACTCAAGTTAACCAATGGAATTTATTTATTTATTTTTATTTATTTATTTATTTTCATTTATTTTTATTTTATTAAAATACAAATGTCAATCAGACAGTTTTAAGACACCTTAAGCATACAGATTTGATGAATTAATACATTGCAAACTGTTCTCATAACGTTTTGGTATTGTACAAGGTGCATACATGATATTATATTTACAGATATTATTTTAGCAGATATCTCTTATCAGGGAATTAAGAGTGTAGTTGCTTACTTATCTTATTTTTTTATACCTGAATTATATCAAAATTCAATAATTATTTACCTAGTGGATGACCATAGTACTAAAAGCCAACATAATATCCTGTCCAACCACCATTAGTGCAGATATTCCCTCACAAAGAATTATGTAGAAGCACAGCGTTATCTATCCCAACTGTACTGTCTATACACACACATCATGATTTTTTCTTTCTACAACCCTTCCTTTGTCTACACCTGTCAAAAGTGGGCACTCCATTGACATTCAACTAACTTAGGTGCTTGAACTCAACACTACAATCCAACACAGTCCAGAATTCTGCAACCATAATGAGTTATTCAAAGAAATTGTCGACCATATCCATTTACAGTTCAGCTTAATATTATGGGCTCATGATGTATACTTCATTTTTATACTTTTCTGCTGGATGGTTAAGACCTAGGTAGATCAAAACGTATATACCAACACAAGAACTTTATATTTCCTATGTGGTCATTGAAGTCCTCTCAGGGTTTATCTTGTAGTCCTGTACATTATTCTGTAGTTCCTTTGTCTGTGTCATCCATGTGGATGAGTCACGGCCAATGCTTGACCAGATTGCTCTCTGTGAGAGCTTGAGAGAAAGTTTTCTCTTCATGTGACTTCCCAGGCACACTTTAGAACTTCAATCTCTTTCCTCTGTGGCTCCATCATCTCCTTCTTCAGAAAATTTGGAGTTCACCTGAGTCTCATAATATTGCAGTACAGGTTCTCCTATGTCCTGAGTCTTCGCTGACCTTGAAAGGCTAGGGCCAAAATGTTGGCTGGCCTTGTGGCTCTTCTATTTCTCCAACTCTCACTTGTAATCTTAGGTTGTTAACCATCCAGAAGAAAAGCTGATTAGTATCCTGCAGCATATGCCATTCACTTTGCCTTATCTGACTCAATTGATTTTACTTGTTGTACGTTTCCTTTTGTATTTCTGCTTTTCGCTTGTTATACTAGGGAGACTATACGATATTTACACATGTGTGTCTGGTTTATTTCACTTATGAGTTTAACCAATGGAATTTTCATGTTTACTTGCGAGTCTGTCTGAAGTCTAGGTCTCTAACCTGGAGTTGAGTGGTGGCAGACTCATAGTGAGTGAACCCCTGTGAACCAACACTGAGGCCTGTGGTGGTGGGTGAAGCCATGAAAGCCCAAAGCATAAGACAAGGTCACAGCCAAGGATGCTCAGCTAGGTCAGGACAGTAGCTCCAGGCGTTCACTGCTGGGTGGATTAACCTAATGCCTTACTTGGGGAAGCCCTTGAGTGCTTTCGCCCTTCTTGAGTACTCTTCTCCCTTGTTCTAATAACTAAATAAATACGAGCCACTCAGAGAAGGTCTTGGTCTTAGCCCGAGAGAATCTCAGATTGTGTGAATGGGGTTTGATCCTCCTGGAGCCTTGAAATCGTTCCATTTGCTTCTTTTATTTTGCCTTCACGGTGTGTTCCTACGAGAGATTGAGGACCCGACAGTCTGCAACAGCTAAGGGATGGTATTGACCTAATATTATTGTAACCACTTATAGTTAACATTGTGCAGGGAGAAACGTTCACAGGAAGGGGTCCACGCAGTTGCCCAAAACTGCACTGCAGAAATTGCTGAGTGAGCACCAAGGAAGTGAGAACTTGCCCAGTTCCTGGCTGTGTCATTGTGCCCACATTTACAATTATGCAATAGTCTTGGGCTTGCTTTGGAAGTTCTCCAATCACTGCCAAGAAGTCTGCTGTTGGAAAGACCCTAAAGATCACTGCATCTCTTCTGCTTCCGGCCTGGGCACACTGTGAGCTCCTCTTCCACCTTCTAAGTTTTAGTCTTTGTCTCTGCTCCTGCTCCCCGCAAAAGGGCAGAGGCCTGGTGCAGGTGCTTCTCAGCAGCAGGAAGCTGCCACAGTGCAACCTCCTCAGGGACAGGAGAGCCCTGGAGAACAGGCTGCCTCAAACTGGGGTTCTCTCCACCTGCTTCCGGAAGCCTCCTTAGAAGAGTGTGGCAAAATGCCTGTGGGGCAGTCTGCTTGGGAAACCTACCTGGGAGTGGGTTTCCAGGGAGAACAACAAGTGTGTGAACACTAATGCATTTCCTTGACACTCTTACCCAAAACTTTTCTCTGGCCCACTACTCTGACAACTTCCCCGTGGAGATTTCAAATGGAAGGTTTTCCATTCACTTCCATTAGAAAAAGATCCCTGTGCATACATGCCCATGTGTATAACACAGCCAGCCATTGAATGTGATCCCCACAGACCTGCATGAGGACCCCTGCCTCAAAATCACTGAAAATGATTAACAAGTTAAAAAGTCACTTCTCAGGCTGGGGAGATAGTTCAGTGGTCTAAGTGCCTGACTGGAAAGCAAAGGACCTGGGCTTGATCCTCCCTACAAGCTGTGCCAGCCACTAAAACAAGGGCCACACACCTGTTATCCCTGTGCTGGGGAGGCTGAGACAGGAGGATCCCTATGAGGCTGAGCTGCATAGTGAGACCCTATACCAAATAAATAAATGAGTATTTTTTAAAGGTCACTGCCCTATAATGCAAGCATATAGAGGAAGAGCAGTTATTATGAAAAAGTGACAATATACATCTTTGATGAGTAGAAGTTGATCAGTGAACTGCCACAACTATTGGTGACAGTTATTTAGATTGGCCTCACACTGAGGACTGCACAAAGTATTCTACAGGTTCTTCTTTCATTCGTGTTCATAAACCAGTACAAGAGACATTATTATGAGCACTGCCTTACAGGTGGGGGAGAGTAATCCTCTCAAGGACACTCAGGTTGTGGGTGAGGAAGTCTAGAATTCAACTCCAGCTGCTCTTCTGCCCTTGGGAGCCCCGCGGGTCTTCCACCACACATGTGCACCTCTGCGCATGCACCAGCCCCTGGGCGGCACAGTTCAGTGAAGCCAGCATTGTGTGAACAGCAACTGCAAGATCTAAGGTCAGCTGTGGCTTCCAATTTCCACTGCTTTTAATTAATACATTTGTGATAACTTCGTGAAGTTACTGTTGAGATCACTTCAGTTGATCCTTTTCATCAGAGGTGTTACTATCTCACTACTTTTTTGTAGGACTGGGGGTTGAACACAAGACCTTTGAGCTGAGTTACATTCCCAGCACTTTATTTTTTATTGTGTGCCAGAGTCAAGTTGTAAGTTGTCCAAGCTGGGCTTTCTTGGAGTCCTCAGCCTGTGTTACCCTTTGCTTTTTCTTTCACAGCGTTTTTTCTACTGTTGAATGCCTCCTTTTTAGCAGAGTGAGACATGAGATATGTAATGCAGAGTGTTTTAATTCCCATCAGTGATTGACAACAAGAGGACTGGAGTTGAATAAAACTTAGCAGCTCCACCCATGCCACTGTGCTGTATGACAGTGAGCTTGGTTGTGACTTGCGAAGGGCATCCTTCCCCACTCCGTGTATCTTTAACACTTTACATTAAGCTCTCTCCTCTTTAAGCTTGAAAGAGTCTTTTTTCTATGAGATGTCCAGTTCTAGTTGACCTTTGTCATGGTTCTTAAAATCTTGTCAAGTTTAAGAGTGCCTTAGGGTCTCTTTAAAGAAACTTTAGTGGGGGTCAGGGGCATTGGGGGCCGACGGGGAGTTTGCTGGCCTAACGTGGCTCCAAGATGGTGACTGTGACTAGAGCATCATGTCCAGGCTTCTGTGCTGCCCACGGCCCTGCTTACGCATCACACACTCACACGGGTGTGCACACACCATCTCGTGCAGAAATCATGTTCAGGGCACACAGAAACAGCCTTATTCAGAGAACCACAGTGACTCCCACGGCTGCGGGCCCTCACATATAGAGATGCGTGTTCACCATGCACCTGAGCACAGGCTTGCGTGCAGTTGTTTAGTGGGTGTCTCCTTTCGGTTTTGCAAGGTGGAGACATTCTGAAGATTGACTGCCCAGTAATGTAAGTATCTTTCACACTTCTGAATGGATCGCTAAAAGTGGTTACAAATAATACAGTGTATGTTATGTGTACTTTAGGACAGCTTTTTAAAAAATTATATTAAGAAAAGCAGTCATGGTCACGATTCATATGTGTGTGCATTGGTTAATTGTTGCTACAAAGAGGACAGCTGTCAACCACTGGCCTCCTGGATGGCCCTGAAGGGGGAGAGCAGCCCAGTGGCCCACCTGCGGCTCTGCAGGAAAGTTGACTGAAGGTGACTGAAGAGCATGGGCAAGAGAGGGATATGCCTAGGGTAAGTCAAAGGAAGAGCAAGCACCTGCCATCTGGAGCTGTCCATGGTATGGTTTGACATCTTTCCCAAAAGAAGAAAAAGTAATCAGAAAAAGGGCAGTGAGCAGAAAAAGTCTGAGCAGTGGTCCTGTCTGCAGCTCCAAGTTTTATTTCAGTGGCAGCTACAATGGAACTTTATAAATTCTTTCTTCTGGCTTTAAATGTCATTGCCATTCTTTGAAAAAAAAAAAAAACTCCCCTGAGAGTTATATAAAGATGTGAGTGGGTACAAAGGGCCACTCACCTTTGCCAATTGTTCACAATTGTAGCTGGAACATAACTGTAGAAGCTTCTCCCAACCTCCCTTCCTTTCTTTCTCCATGACACCTCCTTCTAGAGTGGAAAGTTTCCCTCCAACTCTACCAGTGTCAAGGACAATGGAGGAGAAGAGATATCCCCAGAGATCATTCATGTCAGAGGGCTGGGCATCTTTTTACAAGGCCAGTTGTTATTTATATCTACTGACCTCCCTCTGGAACTACAGCTATAGCCAATAAAATCAAGGTCTCATTCAGCTGGAAAGACACAGTGGCATCCAGTTATGACTACATTCTTTGTTTGTTTGTTTGAAATGTGAAATTGCACATGTAAACCAAATAGAAAATACTGAAACACTCACTGCCTGAGCAAAAACTGTTTCCTGTAAATTGTGGAGTAAAAAGATGGTGGCTTATCTAGAGAGAAGAGAGTATCAAGATTGCAGAAAAATACCCTCAGAATTAGAGGATCAAGGTAAGAGAGCCTGACACATTTCTCATGGGAGCTAGGTTCTCCCTGTGGTGGGCATCAGAGGTCTTGCTCTGCCCCTTGGATATGTAACGAGGCACTAATGGAAGACTTCTTCCAGGTTGACCCAATAGGACAGTGGGATAACAACCCTTCCGGCAGAAGAGCAAACAATGAGCCCAGGCTCATGCACTCAGAGCACATCTGCTCAGAGGTCCTGTCTGGAGCCAGTGAGGCCCAGAAAGTGGAGGCAAAACAGAATGGCTCCAATGACCTTTATGAAAGCTTCTTCTGTTCCAGCCTTTAGCTGAGGCCTCAACAGCATGTCCTGAAAGGACAAGAGGGGCCAGCCACGCCTGGATGCGAGCTGCCCTATCCCCAGGAACACCCTGGAACTATCTTTCCTCCCTTGTTTCTCTGCTTTCCTGGTCAGGAGGGCATGCGTATGGAAAAGTTACTGTAGCAAAGCTGAAGGAGGCCTCAGAAGGACCTGCCTGCAAGGTTGGCCTTTGGCGGGCATCTGGGAACTTGGATTTCAGGAGCTTTCCCATCTTTCTGTAATCAACAAGTGTGATTTGCTATGCCTCAAAAACTTGTGTTTTGGGCAGACTTTTGCAAACTGAAGAATGAGCCCAAGGAAGAAAGAAGGGAAAGTTTTGCAACAGGAGTCCAGGGACCCTAAAATGACCACACTGTGATTTATATATGTACCATACCTTCAAAATTAGTGTAACTGTTATGTACACTAATGCACACTAATAAAGAAATTGTGGTTCTCAATAATGCCTCTTTCTCTTCAGAAGTTGTTATGAGGCTACTCGGACAGTGACCTCTGAGCTGCAGAAGAAGGGGCCAGGACTCACGCAGTCAGGGGGAGTGAAAAGGCCCCCAGGAAACAACTCTAGGCACAGTCCTATTGAAGTCCCCTGGGAGACAATGTGACACATGTGTCGTCATAACCCATTGCTGGGGGAGACAAATGCACCCTGTGTGACAAGACTGGGAGAGGACCCTTGGGAGCCTGGCTCCCTGTGGCCTGTGCCTTTCCTGTTTGCTGGTTTCAGTTGGTAACATTTTGCTGTAGCACATCATAGCCTTGAGAACAACTGTGACTCCTGTGTCCTGAAGGTGACCTTGAGGTCACCAACATAACATAGGAGGGTGGTGCTGACTCTGAAGACTGTGTCTCAGATCCCTTGGTCAATTGATTTTCACTGAGTTTATCAAATGGGAGACAATGGCAAAACAGTGGCCTGACTGAAGAACGAGAACAGGCCCGGTTTGTGCTTCCCTCTTCCCTGGCCACAGACTGCATTCCTTGTAATGACTAAATCTCAGCTCCCACCAGACAGGCTCCTGGGTTCCAGTTCTTGCCAAATAAACTCAGCCCTTGCCCTGTGGTGACACAAATTCCTCTCTAGTATTGATACTTGCACAGTTGACTCACCTTTCCCTGTTTGCTTTCTTGTCTCTTCCATCACCTCTGAATTAAATTCTCTCTCTCTCTCTCTCTCTCTCTCTCTCTCTCTCTCTCTCTCTCTCTCTCTCTCTTTCTCTGTTTGTCTCTGTCTCTGTCTGACTTTCTCTCTCTCTGCCTCTCTCTCTATCTCTCAATCTCCCTATATCTGTCTCTGTCTCTGTCTCTCTGTCCCTGTCTGTCTGTTTCTCTCTCTCTCTCTGTGTCTCCTAAATATCTTTTTGGTTTTTCTGCCTTTACCCCAGCTGCTACATTTCCTAACTACCTACATGACATCACCTGAATGTGAGAGAAGGGGCGTTCAGTGCAGCGATGAGTTGCACCTTTAAGGCCCCATTCTTGGATCTATGCACCCAGGCTGCTTCTGTGCAAGCCAGGTTTTTGGGCATGACTCAAGATTCAGTGTATGATCAGAAACTTTGGTTGTGACTTCTCAGTCATAAGGACTATGAGAGAGGGCCAGGGTATAGCCAGAGCATCGTGCCTCTGACACCGCTTGATCACATGGAAATCTATCATTGCATTTGTAATGCTACTGTGTGCATGGTTTGAGGGCACTAGAAAGATAAATGTATGAATGTTCACATAGCCACCAGTGAGTCTTAGATCAAAAGCAATACTTAGCGCCACTTGTGAGTTTGACAAATCTGAGCCTGACACATAATTCAGCCAGGAGCATTGTATCTGTATGGCCCAACTGGAAGGGTGCAGAGGTAATCACACTTCCCTAAATCCTACCTGACTAAGGGGTTCTAGGAGCCCTGGACACTCAACCTCCAGAATATGGTGACATCTTCCCTAGGGTCTTTCTCTAACCCTTCTCAAACATTATGGGGAAAATGGGCTTTGGGTTCCCACCTGCCTCTCTGGGAACCCCTCACTGGACTTTCTACTCTGTTGTACATAGTGCAGATAGAGCTGAGCAAACAGAAAGTTTCCACATACTGTGACAAGCAAGGTGAACTCTTCACAAGGTGTCAGAGTCAGCTGTCCTGTCAGCGGGACACGATGCTGAACACCATGAACTAATTTAACTCATACTTTCAAGGGACTGGGGCACAGTCATGGGGATCCAAGGCAGGGGCATCCTGGTGGAAGGGAATGGAAAAACAGAGATGCTTGGTTCATGGTGTCTAGGAAACAGCAGAGAGCAGTCTTAGAGATAAGGAAGAGGCAACAGACAGAGACACCAAGGCCACAACTCTATGACCCACATAGATGCACTTGCAAGTGTGCTCCACCAGTCCTTGGGGGAGTGGGTTTCAAAGCCAGTCCAATGACCACTCCACAATAACTGTTATATCCCACCTTGTCAACTTGGTACCCACACTTATCTCCTTAAATCATAACCTCAAAAAAAGAACAGAGGCAGGTTCATAATTCCACCTAACATAATACAGCTATTTGCATACAATTAAAAGCACAATAATCCATTCCCTTAAGTCTTAAAAATGTCTGCATTTTTCTTTCTTTTTTTAAAATTTGACACAGGTCGCATTACACAGTTCAGACTCATAGGGATCTTCCTGTCTCAGCCTCCCCAGTGCTAGGATTACAGGTGTGTACCATGATGCCCAGGGCTAGCATTGCATGCGTGAGGTTCCAGGTATCAGGGACAGAACCTAGGTCCTTGTGCTTGCCAGACAGGTGCTTAGACTGCTGAGCTAACTCCCTAGCATGAGAATGTCTGTATTTTTCAAAAGTCCAAATCCAAGTCTCTTCTGACAGTCAAGAAGTTTTTGCTGTAAAGCTCTGCAAAAATAAAAATAATGTTATATAACTCCAAGATACAATGACATGGTGTAAAGATCTCCATTCCAAAAGGAAGGAATAGGGGAAGAGAAAAGAACTGGAAAAAAACAAAACCGAAATCCAGCAAGGCAAGCATTATGTCCTCTGGCTCCATGTTCCAAGCACACAGTGGTAAAAAGTGTGTTCCAGAGTCTTGGGTGGTTTGGTCCCTATGGCCTTGCTGGTTGCAGCCTATGTGACCTTTCACTCCAGCCTGCAGCTTCTGTGGGGAGACTTCCATGCTCCTACATCTTGGGGTTTCCACTTTACTTTGACTCAATTCCCACAGCTTTACACATTCTTAGAGGAACTCCTTTCTTGGCCTTCCATACCCTCCTTTTATGTTTGGATGAAAGCCTCACTGATCCCATAACTCCTATGCTACCCACTACTAATATCAGTCTCAAATGCATGACAGCAAAGTCCTCTCATTAGCATGGGACATAACCAGGCTCCCCAGACCGTACCAACAGCAGCCTCTAAATGCCTGGATAACCTAGCACAGTGCAATGAATCCCAGGAAGCCAGCTCCCCTGGCAACTCTTCTTGGGCAGGGGGCTCAGAGCCTCTTTCACTCTTTACACTCATTCACTTTGAGCCTGGAGTGGGTGACGTCTTGCTGATTCCTGAGATTTCCTCAAGATACCTTTCTTCTCGTCCCTGTACAAAGTACTTAGCTTCTGTCTGTGCTAGTCTCTTCCATAATTTTTCATACCCAATTTTATATGCAGCTCTTTCTGGGACAAAATGTAAGGTTTTCAAACATTTATGTTTTTCCTTTTTACTCCTGATTGTCATTTTAAAATTGGTGAAAAGTATGGTGCTGGGAGATAGTTCAGCAGTTTAAGCATCTGCCTGCCAAACACAAAGTGCTGAGTTTGATCCCAGGTTCCACATATCGTGCTGACCCTGGAACCCTGGTTGAGTGGTGTCAGCTACCTAAACCAGACATGGTGGCTCATGCCTATAATCTCAGAGCTGGGGAGGCTGAGACAGGAGAATCACTGAATCCAAGTTGCATGGGGAGACCCTGTACCAAATAAATAAATAAATAGATAGATAGATAGAAAGAAAGATAGATAGATAGATAGATAGATAGATAGATAGATAGATAGATAGATAAGAAACCTTTAAAAAGTGTGAAAAACATCAAGAAGTACAATACCCATACCACATCCTGAATGTTGGGCCACTTTGAAATTTCATGTACTACATCAGTTAGAACATCATCTTTAATCTCATTCTCCCACAGTGTCTCAGGACATGGGCAAGGCATTAATAATATATATATTTTGCCAGAATGTGGCACTCATAGTACAAATTCCAGTGGCATTTTTATTCCCAGTGGAGATCTTCTGAAACTGGCATTCACTGTTCACATTTCTAGCTGAATTTAGGTCTTCTGAGCACCAACCAGAATTGCTTATAGTATTTTAAACCTTATCTATCTGGAATCTCAAAACTTCTCTACTCCTCTCATAAACTAGCACAAAGCCTTCTGAACCACATGGTCAGGCATAAGCACAGCAGCTTCCCCACTGCTCTCGTGCCAATTTTCCATATTAGTCAGCTCTCCTGTTACTGCAGTACAATGCCACATACCCAAGACTTAAAATGTGAACGTTTTCATTTAGTTTATGGTTTCAGGGTATTTAGTACATGGTTGCTGGGCTCCAAGGCAAGCATATCATGGTGGGAGGGCAGGGCAGAGCAAAGCTTCTCAGGTCCTAACAGTCTGGAAGCAGAGAAGGGCACAAGTCCAGAGGAGAGCTGGTGAGGTCAGACACAGACTGCACCCTGTGCCCCCATGGTCCACTCCAACATATCCAGAACTGTGCGCCACCAGTCCCAGGGACAGATCCCAGAGCCGGTCGAGTTTACACTCTGTCCTTACGTCCACCACACTCTTTTTAGCTTCAGATCCTTCAACCACAATCTCCAAACAAGAGGTTGCTCAGGGCATCTAGGTGATTTAGATCATGATCTAAGTGATGAATGAGAAATTATCTGTGACAGAGAATAATGGGGAGAGGAATTGTCTCTGGCAAGAGACACAGAATAAGTTGTTCACTTTGGCTGAAGCCGGTACAAGATGGGCTGTGGAGTGAAGCAGTCTGGGTGGCGTGTGGAAGGCATTCTGCCTGGAGAGGCAGGCGGGACTACACTGCATGGGTCTTGTGAACTGATGGCGGCAATTATCCTAAAAACAATGTTAAATAGCCATAAAAGAACTTGGGCAAAGAATTTGATTTCGGATTTGAGCTCTGCAAAGCACATTTTGACTGCATTGTGAGAAATGGCCTGGAAGAAGACAGGCGGATAGTTTCAAGGTCGATTTAAGAGGTAGAAATGAAGGTATTTGATAAATGATTGGATTTGGGGATTGAGAGAAAGGAGAAAGAGCTGTCAAGAATAATGCCCAAGAACCTGGGTTTTCAAGAGAATATGAAGTGGTGCTCACTGAGATGTCCACTCCTGAGGTGGACCAGGTCCTCAGGAAAGCTCTCTGTCTTACTAAGGGTATGGTGAACATGAACTGTCAGAGGGTGTGCCAGAGGAAGGTGGCTGGTAGGCAGTTAGATATGGGAGCCTACAGCTCTGGGGAAGATCAAGGCTTGCAACAGATTTGGGAGAGAGATGGAAATTGAAAGCCATCAGATAATCAAGGGAGACGACCTTCAAGGGAGAGTGGGAAATACTACAGCACTTCCAAAAGTTGGAGCACATGAGAACTGAATCTTTGGTTTGTGCACAGACCTCTGGGCACTGCTATGGCTTGGATGCAGGTTCTGTCCTCCAAAACTCATGCTGGAATTGCATGTTTAATGTAACAGTGTTGAGAAATTATAAGAACTTTAAAAAATGATTTGGCCATTCAGAAGGATTCACACAGATCTCAGTAGACTAGGTTAGTTGCCATGAAAAGCTGTGCCTCTTGTTTGTTCTTTTTGGACCATGCCTGTTTACTCCTCTGCCTTCCTGATATACTAGGCCAGAGCACAAGGCTCTTGTCAGAAGCTAGGAATACACTAATTCAATGCTTTGGGACTTTCCATCTTCCAACACCAAGAGCTAATAAATCTCTTTATAAGGGGCCTAATCTTGAGCATTTTGTTTTGATAGCAAAATGCACTGAGATGGCTTCAGTGGAATGGTGCTGGTCATGGTGGTGATGGGGGTAGGATCCTGATCACGGAATAGTATAGTAATAGACATGAGGGAAGAAAAGAGCATGGGCAATGGCCAGAGGGACCATGGGTTGAGGGGAGGCTCTTACCTGTATTGAAGAGACTTGACTTGAAATCACGACAGTGCTGATGGGAAGCAGCTATGAGACAGCAAGTGATTCAAGACCCAGGAGGAGGGGTGGGTGAGAGGCAGAGTCAAGTTTCCAAAGAGAATGCGTAGTAGAGCAAAGTGAAGCGGACACAGAGCACTTGGTTTGAGAAAAGAGGGAGTGAGGGAAGACATTTCCCAGCTTAGTAGCAGGAAGAAAGCTGGAAATATTAGATACAGTTGCAGGCAATTACACACATTTAGTTGGAAAAAACTTGGGAGAATTCCTAGCCAAAGGCATATGTTACTACATAGAGATAGGTGTAGATGGGTGAATAGGCAGATAGGTGATAGGCAGACAGATAGACACACAGACAGGCAGGCAGGCAGGCAGACAGATAGGTTTTTCTATGGTAGGGTCAAATAGCTGAAGACAGTAAAGAAGGCTAGAAATAGCCATAATTGAAAGTAGGAGTATTTGAAGATAAACTCGGAAACAAAAATATGGAAAATTTTAGGAAGAAACTTTTCTATCTAACTTGTGAAGACACGCAGAAATAGTTTCCAGGGAAGACAGTGTCATTTTCTGATCTGTGTGGCCCTGTGCAAGCTTACTCTTTGCTGCCTGATGCTGGGTGTGGCTTTGCTGCAGGAAGCCTTGTGGTTAGGTGGTAACTGGCTCCCTGGGTGATTCAGGAGCACACGCAGCCTCCTGTTTGCACAGGAGGGACTCATTGCTCTTACTTCATGAGTGGTCACAACTGTCCGTGTGACCTGTCTGCAGAGGGCAGGTCCTCCCCTCTGCCAGACTGCACCAGCTAACTTGTGTGGCAAAAGCATTCCTTTGTGAAAGACCCTTCCAACACAGCCTGGAACTCTGGTCCTTCTGTTACTCCCAGCAGCTTAGCAAGAGGGAGGCAGATCTGAGTCTGAGGGTGGGGGCAGGGAAGGGATGCAGGAATAAGAAACCCAAAGCTCCAGAGGGGTGGGGAGGAGGAAGGCTCCCACCCAGTACCATGTGGATTGGCAGAAACAAATGGAAAGTCCTAGAAGCCTCTGCTCTTTGAAGTGGTCAAGAAGGGGGAGGAGAAAACCATGGGGGATGGGAAAGAGGGTGGGAGCTGTTAGCAAGTTATTTAAGAGCCAACTTTCTGGTCACTTTTCCAGAGTCTTTCTGAGGAAGTTCCCGGACTCACAGAGCTGCCCAAGTCCCCTGGCTGGAGTGTACAGGTAAGTGGGCTACCAGGTACCATTGCATGCCCCAGGACACTGCAACCCTGCAGGTCCCTCAGGGAGCCCCAAGTGACTGCTACAGGACCAGGGAGGGGGACAGAGCAGGCTCACTTCTTCCCTTAACTTCACACTGCGTATGTCCAATTCTGAGCCAATCTGCTCAGTACTCTGCAAAGTCACCAGGAAAGTGCTGCTTGCTGGAAAGGCAATAAGGGAGAGTAGGGGTTCACCCAAAAGTCAGAACCCCTTTCTTCAGGGCCACAGAGGCTTGGGGGAGAGATGAGAGCCAGGTGGGAAGTTCGGGCTTTGCTGCTGTGCTTAGTCCTCCCCAGCCCCCAGCAGGACTGTCCTGCTTCCACCCCTGCCCGGGCCCAGGATCGCATGTCCGCTGGCCCAGTGCACTCCTCTTTGGGGAAGGGCTGCACCTGCTGTGCCTGGCTGGCCCCTGAAGCCCCAGGCCACGCCCTACCTGCCCTCCTCCAATGGACTCTGTGCTATTCTGCGCTCCTCTCCCCAAGCTCTGTCTGCTCCTCAGAACCTGTCTTTGCTGTTTTCCAGACTATTTTTTCCTGTCTTCTGCCCACTCTTAAAGCGTTTTTCTCACTTCACCCTCAGCTGCCAGAGGTGACTGTCTGTAAATATGTGGGCAGACATGCACCGGGCCCTAACCCTCCCAGCCCTCTGGTCTCCACCCAAGCCCCTGTGGGTTTCATCTTCAGTACAATAGTTACAGTTACTCACCCCAGCAGGCTCTGTTCTCAGCCTTGTTGCCATCGCCCCCCCCAACCCCCATGTTTCAGAACAGCCTGGGCTATGTGACTCTATCTGGATGACATTTGGTCTCTGGAAGGTGTGCCTGGTGCCACGCTGCCAGGCATTGGGATTGGCTGATCCAGACTCTCACGGCCCCAGACAGAGTCCCCTTCGCCGGGTGTCTGTCCACAAGCACTCCCTGTGCATCACCACAGGTGTGTGGTGTTTGAGCTGGGCCCTGGCCTGCACTGAAGGGGCATCGGGGCTCAGGGGCCAATGGCACCATGGACCAGGACCAAGCAAGTTAGAGAACAGGCTGTTAGAGGCCCACTTAGTGGCTCCCACCTGCCGCCTTGCCTCTCTCCAGCTACTCCTCCAGGAGCTTCTGCCTCTAATGCAGTTCCCTTCCTCACATGCAGCTGAATTTACTTCTGACTCTTGTCCTGCGTGGCTTTGACCCCTGAGACTTTCAGCTCTCTTAGAAGAAACCTTTCCTTGTGCCCCAGTGGAGCTCTCCCAAGTAGCTAGACCCCAGCTGGCACAGGGCAGCCCTCAAAAAATATCAGTTGAATTAACTGCAAATGCAAATGCTTTGGAGGACAACACTTGTCTGGGCATGGCTGCCCAGGTCTAATCTTAAAATAAATTAGGCCCCGTACATCTGCTTGAAATGGGTACAGGTATATCCGTATGGCAATAAACATCTCTTCGTAAGATGCTTTCCTTCTAGGACATTGGGGAAGGGAAAACTCTGCTCCCTAAAATCTATAAAGTTGCTCATTTCTTCAAATAAACCCCCACTTTCTTGCCTTTCAAGTGTTTTGACAAATACCACAACTCCCTGAGAGCCTTGGGGAGCCCTGCCCCATCATCAGGCCAACCCTTGCTGCCGCTGCTGTGATTATTTATGTGAAGCCCAGAGTGCTCTGCTCCAGCGCTATCGCACACAGATACGCCTGCTTCTCTATTTTTGAATTCTGGTCTCAAAGGGAGCTCATGTCACATTTCTCTTCCATGGTTTCTTCCCCCCAAAGACCTTGCAGAGCTGAGAATGTCGGGCAGTCCCATGACGGCGTTTGGGGGCAGGAGAGCAGTACCCCCCAACAACTCCAATGCAGCAGAAGATGAGCTCCCCACCGAGGAGCTTCTGGGCTTGGTGCCCCGGGGCGTCAACCTGGAAGGTAGGAGCATCACTGTATGGGCGCAGCCAGGCCCGGTACCTCCTCAAACGCGGGCTCTGGGTGAGAAGGAAGCCTCTGCCGATCTCTGGTTTTTAAGGAAAGGAGGCCAAACTTCTCTTGTAAAAGCACAAGAGGCTGGGTCTGGGCCAGCCAAATAGCTCAGCGATTAAAGTGCCTGCAAGCGGGAGTAGGGGTTAAGGGTGTCATCCCCGGGCCTGCCATGCTGGCCCTGCCCCCAGGGTGTGCTGAGATGGCAATTGAGACTGGGGGTGGAGACACAAGCCTGTAACACCAGCTCATGGGAGGCTGTACACAGGCAGATCACTATGAGTCCGACCTAGTAGTGAGACCCTGAACACCCTGTAGACCCTTCCCTAAAAACAAAAAGAAAAAGAGGCTGGTCCTCATTCCTGTTCTATCACTTGCTGGTTGTGTAACCTCAGGGAAATCATCCTCTCTTCTCTTCCTCTCAGCTACCTCCCATACAAAACAAAGACTCTGGGTTCAGTGAGGCCTCCTCCAGCCCTGCTGCTCTGCACTTCTAGCAGTGCTCTCTGGCTGGAAGATTCCACTTCCAAAGCACCATGGCTGCTTTCCATTGTCTGGCTCGCGCCTTCTTCCCCTCCCCCCCCCCCACCGCCTCCTCTGTCCATGGCTGTGAATTTCAGAGCTGGCGAGAAGTGCCAGAGTCTGACAGTAATAGAGATGGAAGCCCTTTATTTGTCTCCAGAGCAGACTAGAGAGCAGACGAGGCGAGTTGCTTTCCCTGCATCTTGCCTCTGCCTGGTCCTGAGGGATCTGCTCTGGGTGCAGCAGCTACCAGCTGACCTCCTCTCAGCCCTGTCAGCTGTGACAGGGTCCAGGTGCCAGAGCTGGCTTGGTGAAGCAGCTGCCATTCCCCTGGGCCATGGTAGGGACACTCAGGCTCTTGTCCCTGAATGGCATCCGGCTGGGAGCATTTTTGGTCAGAGCCTTTCATGTACCAGAATCCAAGTTTCCTCTGAGGGCTCTCTGCACAGGGTGCTGCTGAGAGCTAAACACCCACACAGCAGAGGCAGTGGTCACCTGCAGTCATGTGGTTCAACTGCTTCAGGACGAGTCCAGTGCAAGAAGCCCCAGAAGGCTGCAGTGCTCCCAGTAGCAAAGGCAGAAGACGGCATTTGTTGATTGCCAAGCAATGCAGTGAGCTGTGATCCTTGTAGATCTTGCAGATGAGTTGAGGGACAAAGAACCCTTTTTTCCTCAAGAGGAAAGAAGACCCAGATTCTGGTCCCAGGGTCCAGGACAAGTGATCATAGTGCCCCAACACTCAGTTTTCCCATCAGCAAAGTGGAAGCAAGCTCCAAGCTATCCTGAGTATTAGGATGTTGAGGTCCTGGGATCACCTCTGGCCCACAGCACATGATCAGGGATCCTCACTGATTTGTGCTGTGAGAATGAGCATAGCTCAGGGAGATCAAGAATCCAGTGACCACTTAACTCTATGGGGAGCGTGTGCAACCTGGGACCCCACACGCCTCAGATCTAAACAATAGGAGACAGTAAGTCATGAAAACTGTCCACAAACTTAAGTAAACCAACCATTCTCAAGAATCTGAGTTAACTGGTTCTCTGCTTACTTGGGGGTAGGCATGGTGAATAACTCAACTAAATTATTTCAAGGACTCAGTCATCACTGACCATGCAGTCTTGTATCCACAATGCAGGTGACACTCTGGAATATTCATGGGAAGCTCTGGTACAGGAATTTAAGAGTCCAGTGGCTCTCTGTACTATAGTTTGAATGAATGGGGATGGCCAAATAGCTCAGCGGATTAAAGCACCTGCAAGCAAGCACAGGGGCTGGGGTTTGATCCCTGGCCTGCTGTGCATGCCCCACCCTATGGCCAACTGAGAGGGCAATTGACACTGGGTGTGGTGACAAGAGCTTATAATCCCAGCTCTTGGGAGGCTGTAAACAAACAGATCACTACAAGTCTGATCTAGCAGTGAGACCCTGTAGATCCTTCCTAAAATACAGGAAAAAAAGCAGAATGGTTTGACTGAATGAACTCAAGTCAGTCACTTGCAAATGGAGTGACTTATTACCCATCCCTAGCATCATTATATCCTTCTTATTAATAGCAAGTTCCAGATTTCAAAAATGCACATCCATTTCTTGTTTTCCACACAGATCTGCTAAATGCTGCGGGATGTGAGAACCAGGTCTTTGGACCTAGGAATCATAGCTGTAAAGTCCCAGATAGATAAATAAGGCAGGAAAAATACCGCAGTACAAAACGCCTGAACAAGATGGCTCTGTACCTTTCGATTTCTGTTAACTGTCAAAAACCAGATTATCTGGCACTAAATGCATCAAGTGTTCCTTAAGTCAACCCTGCTAAGGGCATAGTCCCTCCTTTTGTTTCTCCTTTGCTCTGTGCTTTGTTTTCAAGCCATTCTCTTGCAGTTCAGCCAGTGGCCACTAGTGGCCTCCAAGAGCACTTTTATCTCCGAGGGTCAACACCCCCCCCAGCCATGCTCCTCTATGATGTACCAGAATCCAAGTTTCCTCTGAGAAATTTTCTCTCCTGTCTCTGTTTAATCAGCATTAACAAAGCCCTGACAAAACCAAATGCTGTCTTCAACTTTCTTCAGTGGTAGTTCTCCCTTCTCAAAAGCCATACTTGTGAAACTGACAGAACTCTAAAGAGGCAAGAAGAGAATGGAGAGAAATGGCAAGGCTTTCCTTGCTGTTGATCCTGTAGCAATAAATGTTGAGCATCCTCATTATGAATGATACACACAATGCATGTCCATGTGTACAATGCACCGCGTGATGTACACAGTGTGTGCTCACGTGTATAACCAAATATTTCAAGTAGCACGTAAACCATGGCTATTTGAAATCTTTGGTTAATAACTCTTTTATCAGAGCCAAACCTACATCAAAATGTACAAACTCTCATATTACACCCCCTGTATGCACCAAGATACTTAAGAAAAATGGAAATACTTGAGGTGAGCTGTTGATGCCAGGCAGGCCCAGTTCATGTAATGCCCTCCATGATCTTACAGATCTTGATGTCTCTCTGGATGCTCGAGCGCAGCCAGGAAAAGTGCTGTTATAAGGCTTGCTTGGATTTGTATCAGTTTCTCATAGATTGTTCTATGTGCTCAGCTAGTGTTTCTAAAAAACTCTCTTTCCAGCCTCCCCGCTCTCAAGTTCCGTGGGGCTGGAAGTGTAATGCTGCATGAGACAACTTCATCTTCTTGGGATGGGTTGACTCTGCTATTAACAAGAAGTGATCATTTGCAGCAGTACTTGGATATTTATTAGGCAAGTCTAATACCGTCACTTCAAACAAAAAACTGAGCCTTGCTGTATAAAAATGTGAAGATAGTAGAATCTACTACTTGTCAGGCTAAAGGATCTTTTACCACTCAGAGCAGTCTCCCTCCTACCTCTGTTTGTCAGAACTAAATGAACTGATTACCAGTTAGGAATCGACCTCTCAATGGGGTCAAAAGGTGTTGAAAAGACAAGAGCTGCATTCAGTGCATGAATAAGCAATGGTGTTGGCAAGAACCCGCCTGCCATCCCATTCCCTGCTCGAAAAACAGAGACTGGCTGTCACATGTGTCAGCAGCTGTTCCAGGCTCCCCCTGGGGGTTGCCAAGGGCAGTCAGTCTCTGATTTAAAGCAGCTCTCTTTCCAGGAGACAAAATAAAACAAGAAAAGATCACTGTAATTCGGTGCAGTAAATACCACAATCAAGATTTATGAAAATTTCAGCTAACAGAAAGGAGTGTATGGTGGTGGGCAGTAGGGAAGTGAAGGAAGAAGGTATCATGCTGAGAAGGTATCCAGTGAGGTCACAGAGGATGGATGGGATGGAGAGGATTTTCAGCAAAGGGAACAGTAAGTGCTGAATTTTGAAGAGTGACCAAAGGTCAAAAGCAAGAAGAGGAGCCTGAGTAAATACGGCAGGGACGCCATTGTCCTGGGTGAGAAAGACTTCATCTTTCATCCTACACACAATGGAGACTCATGCAGGCCTATGAACATCAGATTTGCGTTGTATCAAGGTAATTCTAGTGATGAGGAGGGCAAGAGAAAGGGAGATGCTCAGGGCTAGAGAAGTAGCCCAAAGGGACTTTTGCCTTCAGGAGGTGTGCACCTCAGTTCTCTCAGGCTAGGTTCCTCTGAGCAGAGACATTCTTGAACAGTTTGTAGTAAATTTAAAAGTAATAGTTTAAAAAATTAACCCCTGGAGAAAATGTCTTCATTCTAATTGTGGGTGCTTTAAAAGTCAGGTACATAAAAGAAAAGTGAAAAAGTCACTTTTCCTATTGCTCTTCTCATCATAAACGAACCTTTTACCTCATGGGCAGCATAAATACCCCCAGCTTAGTAATCACATTACCAAAGACTGCATGGAGAATTCAGCACACCAGGGAATTCCTTGAATATGAACTTAAACACTTAACTTATTTCAAGATTCCATCTGTGACAGGTATAATTCTCAGAAGAATATTTTTACAACCCAGGGAGAAGATAATCCATTTTTTTTTCATATTAGAGAAAGAGTAGGAGGACCAACAGGCAGCTGGCTCCTGAGGAGAGAGATTTTTCTTTAACAATCCATTTTCTGATGTGTTTGGAATTAGACTAAACTGTATTAGGTAGAGTTTTTGAAAGCTGTCACTTTGAAAGAGCAAGCTGCCAAGTTTCTAGCCACAACACCTCTTAAAGAAAAAAGAAGAGTGGCTTAGCTTTGAGCTGCCCCATCTTGCAAGGATAAGGGCTTGGCCAAGGAGATGCAGGTTCCTTTCCTATGTGCAGTGAAAGAGTGGAGCGTGAGCGGAGAGATGAGAAACCCCTTCCAGTCCCTGCTATTTCCTATTAGGCTAATGACCAAAGGAAATAATGATGTGCGAGTCTAACGTACGCACGGGCTGGCAGGGGCACCATTAGGCAAACTGGGCCACAGACTACACTGAGGTATGTTGATGCTTTTGTTCCTATTTTATGATAACCATTTCAGAGTCTTTGTATCATCTGGGTTATAGGAACTATGCTTGATCCCCATGTGGCAATATGGTAGATGGTAGAAGCTTCACGAGGTCGGGCCTAGCGAAGCTCCTTAAGTCGGTAAGGTTGTGCCCTTAGAAGCATTTAGGATAGCTCTTTTGGAGCCCAGAGTTAGTTCTCCCAAGAGTGAGCCATTACATGAAACAAGGGGCTCCCTGGCTTTCTGTGTAGAGATATGATCTTTCCCTGTCAGAGCAGCTCATGTCATCTTGGCAGCATGTGCCATGGAGGGGTGCAGTGAGGGACCTTGCTAGAGCCAGCACCATGGGGTCCAGACTTTGAGGTTCCCCAACTGTGAATTTAAGTTTCTCTCTTCATCCTAAGTACCTCTTCTCTTTTTTCAGCACCCAGACTCAAGTATTTCCTTTCAGTAGTGAAATACAAATGAATACACTTAGTAAATCCATTGACCTATTAGGAGAGTATGTGGGAGAGGGGGCAACGTGGCTGCCATTTCATTCTCTTTCTAAGCAGTGATGCCCCACGATGCCCTTTGTTATGTCTTGTACACTAGACTCCTGGCTAGAATGTTATTTCTCTAAAACTCTGGTCTCTCATTCTAGCCTGTAACCTTCCAGGTCTTAATCAAGTTTTACTTATGTCTTTTTCTCCCAAGTTTCAATTTTTCTTTTTCTTTTCTTTTTTTTTTTTTGTTTGTTTGTTTGTTTGTTTGTTTGTTTGTTTGTTTGCAGAACTAGGGATTGAACTCAGACCTTTGCGCTTGTCAGGGAAGCACTTACTCTACTGAGCTACCTCCCTGGCCCTAGCTGTCTCCCCAGCCCCTCTGATTTTAAAATGCAGTGCTTTCCTGTTGTAAAATGGACTTCCAGAGATGATACAAGAAGTTTTTACTCCTCACTGTTCTAGGGTTTGCTCATTTGGAATACTATGGTGATTTCCTGCAAATGTTTTCTCTCTTTCCTTGTCAAAGGTGTTATATAATATAGACAATTTTTTAAAAAACAAGTCCTCTGCCTATGTATTTATTTCACTGTGTAGAGACCTATTAGATTTTTTAAAATTAGATTTTATATACCCAAAGGAATTCATTAACACTCTTTTACTTACCCTTTGTTAAAAGCTCTCTGCAGATATGGCATTTTTATTGCAGTGTGAAATAAAACTTCTTTTCTAAGGTTTTCTTATTTTAATATCTCCAGGCAGCCCTGCAGAGCAATGGACAGTGCATTGCACTTCTATTTTAACATCTCCTATCAGCATTTCCAATAACAATGATGGTCCCGAAACTTGTATATTTTGAGAGTGGAACTGTCTGATAAATGATATTTAAAAACAACTATAATTAATCGTATGGTGTATGGAATGACCCATTTTAAAATGCAGATTTTCAGAACTTGCATTCCTTCAAACGAAAGTTGGCACATCCACTGTAACACCATCACACATCACTCCAAGTCTAGTGACAATATGATTAAGATGTCCTGGTCTCCAGAGGTTTATAGTCTCGCGGGTGACATTGCCTCTGTAAAGGTAACACAAAGCCGTTAATGAAAATACACACATTCGTTTGGGAAGGAAGGAATGTCTTCTAAGTGTGAGGGGGAGAAAAAGATTCCACTCACCTTTAGCAGTACTAGAAAGGTAAAGCAAGTATGTCTGCTCAGAAGACAGAGGGCACACTGGGCATGCTTGCAGAAAGGGGTGAAAAGAAGCTTCTGGAACTCTTTCCAGGGTGGCTTCATGTTGCTCAGCTTCCAGCCTTCCACCACGCCTTCTCCATACCTTCTTCTTTAGTTCACCAGTGGGGCTTCGCTGGGTGCTCGGTGCTGTTACTATTATTGCTACCGGTTACGGAGCACTTGCTGTGCATTTTCTCCTGTAGTCATCACACCAGCTCCACTGAGCAGATGAGAACTTTATATAATTTGTCCAAGGTCATTTATGCAGTAAATGGTAGAGACGGGAGTGCAGTCCAGGCAACCTGACTCTTAAACCTATGTTCGTATTCACCACACTATCCTGTGTCTCTGAAGAATTATACTGCTAATAACAATGACAATAATAAAAAATCATTTGTTGAGAATTTACTAGAATGAGTGTTCAATGAGGTAGGTATTTTATTGCCATATTAAGTTTTTTTAAAAAAGTAGCTCAGACAGATTAAATAACTTTCCTGTGCCTGGGAAATTGGTAAATAATAAGGCATCTCCCAAAGTATGTTCTGCAAAATATGACCTCCAAATAATAGATTTTCCATGGTCATTTCCATGTGGAAACCACTGTATCTCTAGGAGCTTTGCAGTACATATTGAGGTATTAAATCCTCTCACAAAGGCTGCAGACTGCGTCAACATTTCCCAAACTGGTTTATCTGTGGTGCTCGCTTCCAGTATCTACCAATTTTTTTTATGTCTTTTTTTCCATTTATTTTTATTTTATTAAAATACAAATGTCAATCAGACAGTTTCAAAACACCTTAACCATACAGAGTCAATGAATTAATACATTGCAAACTGTTTTCATAACGTTTTGATATTGTACAAGGTGCATACATGATATTATATTTACAGGTTTTTTTATAGCTGAATTATATCAAAAATTCAATAATTATTTACCTAGTGGATGACCATAGCACTAAAAGCCGACATAATATCCTGTCCAACCACCATTAGTGCAGATCTTGCCTATCATA
>PVKA01022058.1:0-37698 GCA_004027165.1 Ctenomys sociabilis
TGGGTGGATGGATGGATGGATGGATGGATGGATGGATGGATGGATGGATGGATGGATGGATATTGACCTAGAGAGAACTTTTCCTGCTTTCTGCATACTCCAATATATTAAATTATTCAGTTATCTGAACTGAAGAACATGGCAGCATGTTCATGATGCTACAGAATCATTTCTGAGGATCCCAGAATCTCACATGATGAAATAAGAAGCAGAAAGAACCCAACACAGAATTTCTAAATTACAGCTTGAAAGACATTTTTTGCTCTTCTCCACACTGTCAGCAAGTGTGTATGCTACAAAATCTGTTGAAGGACAATAGAAAGACAGAGGGATGGGGGCAGATCTTCAGCCAGGTGAGAACTCTCCTAGATTCTCAGACACTCGCTGACAGACTTCCAAAATGCAGAAAGTGAAGTTTCCTTTCTCATCAATACTCTCTAATAAAAACATAGCATTTTAGAATTCAATAAGCTCTCAATTAAAAAGAACCTAAATAACAACAGGGTATGTAAAAGATCCTTGTACCTTCCATGTCTCTTCTGCAAATCTACCATGTGCCAAATACGCATGAAAATGCAAGCAGGGTATTTAAAGGTAGCAGTTGTTTTTAAAGGTAGTGTTTTTGAAGTAAATTTTCTCGACAGCCTCTATCTGAAGAAAAATAACAAAAAAATATGTCTCTGCCTATATTTCTCAGAAAAAGGAACCTGAGGCTAAGGTTGCCTGTGCTACAAGCTTATGAGAGGCAATGTCAGAAAGTGGAGAAAGGCTGGGAAGTGGGAAGGGGCTTCATCCAGCTGGTCTTCTCAGATCCCACCAAATACTGATTCTGAGGGCCACCCCCAAAAGATTTGTAGATAGCTGAGGACAGAGCCTGGATGAAGGGGAGAAGGATAAGCATCCGCCACTCCTGTCTCATTGATCTGAGATGCTGACAAGGCATCGATTTCCTGCTCATCAGGACTGTGCCGAGTCCCCCACTTGGTACTGCAGGGGTCGATAAGAAAGCCTCAGGCCAGGACGTGAAGTTAGAGATGGAGGTGTTTGGTGCAGACAGATGACAAGCTGTTCCTGTGCTCCTGCCTGGAGTCTTAGAATCCATGCCAAGCTGGCTACCCAAGCAGGTCCTCTGGGACGGGGTGTGCTGGGATGGCCAGGAGGTGTCTGACTCAGCGTGAAAACTTGGCTGGGTGGCTTCTTTTTCAAACAAGCTGCCAAGTCATAGGCAACCTCCTTGGATCAGATACTCCCCAAGTGGAATGAACCACCCCACTCCTCTATGTACTTTGAGTTTCAGATGAATAGAAGGATATATCTGCCCACTTCTAAACTACCTAGGAGAGCCCATACCTCACTAACACCAGGGCCCAGCAGTGTGGGCTCCAGTGAAAAATATGTTGGCTCCCTGAACACAGCTAACATACTCACAAACAACCTGAGGCTGTGCTTCCTTTGAATTTGAGGGACTTGGTGACTCTGTCCCCTGTTCTTCACTGTGAAACCTATTACAAAACCTTTATGTTCTTGGAATAGCTCCAGACAGGCAGGCCGTGGCTGACATTTGCCTGACACAGGATGCAAGAGTGCCCCAAGAAGGGACCAGGTATGTATGGTTCAATGCGATATTTTTAAAAGTCAAAATACTGCTAGAAGTCATGATGGACAGAATACTAAAATGATAAAGAAAGATTGGAACTACTTGTAGTTCCCTAAGCATTAGGCAACAGGATAGCTTGACCCTGGGCAAGTAAAAGCTTCAAGTAAGCCAGAAATTCCAAGAGAATTCCTTTGAACCCAGTTCAGTTGTTAAAACCCTTCCATTATGTCATGTGTCATGACTGAATATTAAGAACATATGTTGTCATTCTGTGAATTTTTATTTCATGATATCTAGACTACTAGGAGTTTAAGAGTGCCTTTGTAACACTTGGCCACCTGTACTCACAAAATCAGCATACCATTCCAATGTCATTTCATTATTAATGCTAGTCCAGAACACAAGACAGGCCATGCTGGTCTGGAAAATTGTTCTTCTAAGTACATGTAGTTCTATCTTTAAGGTGAAGCACAAATTCCTATCAAGAAACATTTCACTTATTTTTTTGAGAAAAAACTTTATTGGATAGAAAAGCTTCTGTCAGAGAGGGACAGAAGGGGGGCCCGAGTGGGTTGCCCTCTCACTTATTTTTTTTATTTTACAATACTGAAGGAAATGAAATGTGAAATGACTTCCAGTTGGTTAAATTTTGAATTCAAATTGCAATCCAAAAATATTCTGTAAATGTACACCTATAGCATCTAAATAAATAAATCTACATTCACTAGAGGATATTTAATTTGGTGAACTATGACTTGACTACAGTGTCAACTCTTCTGGAGCCCTCACACTTTAGGGAACAAGGAATTTCACAAAGCAATAAGGGTCCAGGTCACCCCAAATTCCTCCAGCTCTACCTATACCCCAACTCTTCACTTCCCTCTCCTCTTCCTCCTCCTCCTCCTCCTCCTCCACTTCTTCAATGACTTGTCCAATTGGCCACCAAATATTGGAAAGAGCTTCATCCATCAATTCAACTTCAGAGACACTAGAGAAGATGACTCTCATTCAGAGGATGGGTCTGCAGAGGAAAAGGAACACTGGGGCCCCCTGGGTACTGCAGGCTCATAGGACACTTCTTCCCAGTCCCATTTATAAGCCCTGAGGATATGCAAGGAAAGGGAGCTTAGACAGCTGGTGTCCAGCAGCCACTGCTCTGTACAAAGAGAATTCCCAGAGAAGGACTCTGGTGTCTCCCAGCCTCAGAAATACAAGATTGTTTCTCAAAGCAGATAACCAATAAGCAAACATCCTCACCAGTATGCAGAATCACCAGCCATGAAGCTCATGGCAACAGAGTCAGATGAAAGCCCAGACTACCCTTTCCCTGGCCTTGATTACTCACCACCTGGAGCCTCAGGTGGAGAATACACTACCCCAACTCATGTGGTGGGAAGACCCATGAGCCAAGAATGCCTGAGATCAGAGATCTTCACCAGGGGCTCCAACTCACATGGCTCTCACACCTGGAGGAAGAGGGGAGCAGCCTGTGGCTGGGGAGTCCTCCCTCTGAAAAGGAGAAGTGATTATCTCTGACCTGCACTGGCCCTCACCACCAGGGCACTCGCTCTCCCTGCTGTTGCCTAGAGTTGACATCTGGTGATGACCAGTGGACAGCTTTTCTGTATGAAAACAGGAGAGTCCTTGTCCCAACTTGCTTTTCAGCATGCTGTCCTCTCTTCCAGCACTTGGCCTCTTTTAGCTTCCATCAACCAAGTAGCTGCCGAGGTTTCTCAAAAGGAGGACAGTGCCACCCAGCCCTCTTCTAGTGCCTTGGATGCCTTCCCCCGCAACGCTGCTCCGTGCCCTCTAGCCTCACCTCTATTTTCTCTGAGCTCTTACCCCCCATGCTGTCTTCCTCTGGGCTGCAGCATCCTGAACCCACTCTTAATGATTTAAGAGTTTCTAGCTCCCCTGAAACAGAAACATCTCCACAAGCAACTCCTCAGATGACTCATAAATCAAGGGAAATAGGCAGATGCATGTTGAGATGCTTCCCTGCCCTGGGGGTCCATGAAGGCCGGGACACTGCCAAGTCTTTGAAGAATCAGCTTCCTACACCGAGACACTGATTGGAGAGTGGCCCCCATTTTCCCAAGTGAGCCACTCGGTCTCTCCCATGCTTGGTTTTGAGCACCAGGTTTATAAGAAACAAAGCGGCATATTCCTATGCTAACATATTTAATGTTTTATTGATGAAGGAGCATAAGCCTCTTAGATGATCTGAATCTAAATGAACAGTGGAACGAAACCACAGCAATTGCATGGAGAAATAGAGCAACATCTGGCCTAGCCAGCAGGTCACTGAGGAGTGCGGGGCCCACTGTGGTCACTAAGCAAGTGCCTTCTTGGAACATTAAAGCACCTCATGAAAAGCATCTTTCAAATCAAAGCCCCCAAATGTGTCTGAAGAGCAGTAGAGACTTCCTTGCCAACATTTTGTGATAAGAACCAAGTAAGTCTGATTCAGACACTGATATTTTTATACTGTCTGTAACTCTTCTACTAATATTCCAAAAACTGGGCATTAGAACTCCACTAATTTAATCCCTAAGGTGTAGAAATTCATGATAAAAGGAAACTTGGGTTTTAAAAAGAAAAGGTGATTTTTCAAAAGCAATGAGATTTTTCAATGACAAGCACATTAACCTTTCCAGTTCCTCTTCTGTGCTCTGCTGTCACCTCTGAAGGATAAGATTTTACCCAAAGGATAAGATTTCCCTCAAATATTACCTTGCATTCCTGACACTTTTATCCTGACCTTTATGGTAAGAGAACTAATTGGCCTTGCTGTGCTTCCCACAAATCATTTTGCAGGGATCCTCGATTTCAGGTGCTTTTGATTTATTTTACTAAAATTAATTTTATACTTTATCCTGAAGTCATATTTTTAAATTAGTACTTTTACCCTAAAAAAAAGAAATTGTCTTTGCACCAATTTCATTTTTAGAGAATGCTGCTTCTCTACTTCCAGAAGTAGGACGTAGTTATTCCGAAATACAAGGAACATACACACCCCAGGAAGAAGGCAAAAGCCACCGACAGTCCCGCGAGCTGGAGTTAAGCCGCAAGAATGCTTCCCCATGTTCCCCTCCAACCCTGTGAACATACACAAACAGCACCCCCAGTTTGTAAAAACAGCTCCAGGCCACACAATCGCATGACAGGTGTGTGCTGCAGCTTCACAGGCCTTTCTAGTTGACGGCCTCTGTCCAGAGGCCTCTCACTTCACAGATATGACCACGATGCCAAGTCACTTCCAGGAAAGCCCTCTCGGTTATAAAATCCCATGTGCCTCGGGCAGGCCATGAACCCTGGCTTTGTTCATCAAAGCAGCCAACAGCCCCACCAGTGTGTGTGTTGCCTTCTCTTCTCTTTGGGAAGGAATGGAATAGACAATTACATGAAAAGCGCTCAACATCTTTCCACACCAGGAAAATGCAAATCAGAATTACAGTGAAATTTTGTCTTTCCCCAGTCAGAACGACTCTCAACAAAACAAAAAGTAATAAATGCGGGCAGGGATTTGGGGAGAAAGGAACCTTTCTACCCTGCTAATGGAAGTGTAAATTAGTGCTGCCACTATGGAAATCAGTACAGAGAATCCTCAAAAAACTAAAACTATAACCGAGTGAGCCAACTGTACCACCCCTCAGTACACACCGAAAAGATCAAAGTCAGTGCAAGACAGAGACACCTACATACCCATGCTCACCAAAGCACCAATAGCAGCACCCAGGCCACGGAGTCAGCCAGGCACCACCACTGAATGAATGGATGTGTAGAACACAACTCACCCAAAGTGGAGTTTTATTATTCAGTCATAAAGAAGAACAAAGTCATATTATTTCCAGAAAAATGGATGGAAGTGGAAATCATCAGGTTAAGTAAAATAAGCCAGATTCAAAAAGGAAATGCTGCACATTTTCTCCTCTACGTGGTATGGGATGGATGGGAAAGCAAAACGGGGCAAGAGAGGGAGGTGGATGCAATTAAAGTTGTGCCCATGAAAATGTCACAGTGCCCCATGTGCTGTACAGTTAGTGTGCACTAATAATGAAAAGGAGAGAAAAAAAAAAAAAAAGCAGTGAGAGACAAGAGGAGGGTAGAGGGGCCTAGAAGGATCCAGATGCCCCCTGAAGCCAACAGGAGTCAGCCCAACTTTGGCAGTACAGTGGTTTCACGATGCCTCCTCACTCAAATTCACACGTTGAGGCCCTCAGCCCCAAGGCCTCAGAGCGAGGCTCACAAAGGCATGGTCTCTGCTACACCAAGCCCGGTAAAAGAGATCATTAGCAGGCCCAACATGAATGGCATCCTTATGAGAAGGGACAACTCAGACACACACAGTGGGAAGACACGGCCCACTTGTGAGCTAAGGACAAAGGCCTAGAACATGCCCTATGCGTACATCCCCAGTATGTGACACTGCCTTCCCACTGGACACTGGGGTCTGCTGCAGGCAGCATGCAAAAAACAGATGTCTCCACACAGGGCAACAGTGGCATGCAGGAAGGAAGGCCTAAGCTGCCCTTGCTTGGTGCTCCTCAGGAGCCAGGCCACCTCCTGCCCAGAGCGTGAGGGTGCCGGGAGGGGTCACAGCTTGCATGGGCTACACACTTGAAGATTGCCTTGTACTCTCTCATGGACCACAGAGGACATCAGGAGGACAGTGTCCCCACACTAGACAGGACAGAAGTGTGGTCAAGAGACCACACACCTGAACTGCTTCCCCAGCCAGAACCAAAGATCTTCCAACCACCAGCATGGCATGCTCAAGCAGCTCCTGCTAGGGTCAGAGCTAGAGTCGGGGCACCTCCTCTGCAGCTGTGACCTGAGCAGCCCGAGCCTCCCCTTCCGGTGGCTGCGAGGCCATGGACACCTCACCACCCCCTGCTCTCCCAGGAGGTACAGGGTGGGTGTTTATTGGAGTCCATTTCAGAAGGACAGGATGAATAGAAACACCTGGAAACAAAGACAAAGGCTGCTGCAGGAAGCAGACGTTCCTACCCTGGCCACCTGACACTCTGTGTGATTACAAGGAGAATAGCAGTCATGCTCTGACCACGTCTTCACACTTCTCTCATATCAACCACGCACTCCTTGCATGCAAAGCACACCTTGGAATTCCTGCACGCAGCAGCATCCTAACTTAACATACCACTTTCTGAAATTTCAGTTGCCTGCAGTCAACAGACATCTAAAATACTATTGTGATCTACTGAGAAATTAAGATGTTTAAGACAAAGAGTATATCTGCGTAACTTTCAGTACAAGACATTGTTTTCTTTCTTTTCCATAATTTTATTGAAGAACAAGTAGCAAGGAGCCAATTTCAAATCAAATTAGTAGAACAGGTTCAATAATTAATAGATTGTATATTGTTTTCATAGTGGTTATTTGTTGTACAAGGTGCATACATGATATTCTATTTACAAATACTATTGGAGCAGATGCCTCTAATCATTGAATTAAGAGAATGTAGCTGTATACCTATCTTTCTTTTTAAAAGCTGAATTATAGTACAGTTTCAATAATTAATATTTTTTACATTGTTATCTTCCTAGTGGTTATCCCTAGTACAAGAAGCAGACAGGATATCCTGTCCAAACACTATTAGTGCAAATCTTTCTTCTCATAGAATTATACAAAAGTACTGCCTATTTATCCTAACTGTACTGTTTATACAAACACGGAATGGTTCTTCCTTTGTTTCCCCTTTCTTTTGTTTAGTCCTGTCAGAGATGGGTATTCTATTGTCATTCAATTATTATAGGCGTTTGAATTCAGCAAAACAATCCAACACAGTCCAGCAGTCCTCAATAATAGTGGGTTATCTGAAGAAGTTGCTGACTAGATCCATTTACAGCTCAGCATATCATTATGACTTTATTTTATATACCTCATTGTTATACTTTTCTGCTGGATGGTTAAGACCAAGATAAAGCAAGACCTATATAACAAAAAATGTAACTTTTGTAACTGATGAAGTCAGTCAAGTCCCCTCAGGGTTTATCCTGTCACCCTGTACCTCACTTTGTAGATCCCTTGTCAATGTCAGACATGTGGATGAGTCATGACCATTGCTTGACCAATTTGCTCTGTGTGAAAGCCTGGGAGTAAGTTTTCTCTCCATGTGACTCTCCTAAGGTACAATATAGATCATCGATCACATTCTTCTGTGGCTCCATAATCTCCTTGATCAGAAAATTTGGGGCACAACTGAGTACCATAATGTCACAGTACAGGTTCTCCTATGTCCTGAGTCTTCACTGACCTTGAAAGGCTAGGGCCAAAATGTTGGCTGACCTTGCAGCCCTTCCATTTCTCCAATTTTTGATCTGCAAACTTAGGTTGTTAACCATCTAGAAGAGAAGCTGATTATTACCCTGCAACATATGCAATTCAGTTTACCCTAACTATCCGTCTAAATTCCTTTTAGTTGTTGTTATGCCTTTCTATTTGTATTTCTCCCTAGTATAAGAAATCAAAAGAAGAAACATAAACAAGACATTGCTATAGTCCTTTGATTTTATTGTTGTTGTTATTAAAATGCTATGTACAATTTGTAAATCTTATAAGTATATAAACAAGGCTTCATCAAAAACTACAATGAATGGTTAAATTAGAAAATATCTTAGGATAAAAACACTTTGCTATGAATCCCCCTCAAAATGCTCCCCTTGCCTCACACACACACCCCATGGCTGAATGACTTTGAGGGGGACCCATGACAGTGTGTCTTTTACTGCAATACATTTTTAGAAATTTTAACATTCACCCTATATTTTGATCCCTGCTCAATGCAGGAGAGAACCATAAATTTACAGTTCAGTACAATCTGCGAGTTCAGAAATCTGATGAGGGTCTTGGAATAAATTCTTAGTGAATAACAGGACTCACCTACTCAATTCCATTGATTTATAAGCCTCCAAGATGCTGTAGACACCCCAGCTTGCCTGAGAAGGACCACACTGGGCTTACTTTACTCAGGCTGTGCTCAGGATGGAGGTGCGCTCTAGGGTTAGGTGCAAAAGGAAGAAACAGCCTCAAAAGACTTTCAGAGAAACAAAATCCTCTGTCTCAACTATAAGACTGTGGCTATCAAAACTTGTAGACTGTGCAACCTAAAAGAAAATTTTATTATATGTAAATGATGTATACCTCATAAAATCTGACTTTTAAAAAAAAAAAAAAAAGACCATAAAAGAAAAAACTGTCCTGGAACCAAATCTCCAAGATATCCAAGCCCAGGGATGTACACAGCAGCTGTGTAGCCACACACACAAATCATTCACCTCAAAGATCCTCTATCTTTGCTTCTATAAAATGGGAATCAAAATTTGGCACTTCAGTGGGCTGTGAGAGCTACATGCCACATTGCAGGATGTGTTCCTTAAGAAGACAGCACAGACACGGTGAAACCCACTCAAAGGGGAAGGGCTTGCTTCTTTTCTATCATGCTCAACCTGACATACAGTTAATTAAAAAAAATGTGCGCTTGGCCCACCTATGTGAGACTAGCAATGGATATGGCAGAGAACAAAGAGAGAGCTTTGGCTTCCTAAGTGGAGAATTTCTTCCTTGGATGAGTTAGAATAAATTAGAAACACTGCTCCTTTCGCCCTTCCTCTTCCATTGGTCCCCTGAACTTACATCCTTGCTTAGATGGACTTTGACATAAAGGCTGCTGGCACGAATACCAGGAGCTTTCCAGAACAGCTGCTGTGTTTGGCACAAGATAACAGCAGGCCCTGAGACAGAGGAGTGGAGATTCAGTCTATTGTTACATCCTCCAGTGTATGCCAAGCTCAGAGGGATGGAAAGTTGTGTTCCCTCTCACTATTTCTAGACATATGGCTGACCATCCAGATGCCAAGAGTAACAAACAAGATCAGAAAGTGTCAACAGAGATCAGTATAACAGCAGCAGTGACATGTGCCTGGGACTAACTCATTTAAGGGCAGATTTACCAAGAGAGATGCTTAAGGCACAGAGCAAGAGCATAAACCTTGGGATGTATGGTCACCCGCACAGGTACCAAGCCTGACTGCTCCTCTTGGAATGCTGTGATTTTTCAAGCATCTTTATGTCTCAAGAGAAGCTGGATGAAGCCAGAAAACCCACATGCAGTCACCCTACATGACAGAGAAAGATACAACCAACAGTAGCACTTGCATCCTGTTCCTCCATCCCTTCCTTGATATGGGGAGCAAAATGCTGTGCTGACTACAATCAAATTAAGGCAAAGAATGACACATTGGGCATTCGATGAACCCATAGGGCCACTGGACAACAAAGCCTCAATGGCTGGGAGCATCTTGCCACAAGTCCCCAAGCAACCAGCTATGCTGAGTAATCCAGCACCAGGTCACGCCAGCTCCACTACAGCTGAGCCAGCTGTGATCCACTGATCAGCTTTTCACAAAGCAAACAAAGAGGGAACTCCCAGGTCCATCACTACCTGCACACAGGCAATGGTGTGGACTGTGCTTCTGTCTTTGAGGAGGAGGCTCAAAGCTCTTTGCTCAGATGCAAGCAGCTACATGTGCTCATTGGCAATCGTAACATCCCTAAACAGGAACAGCCTTGTGAGACATACATGGCTGAGAGGCCAGGACAGATATAAAAGCTGGGATGTGGAGTGGTTCAGTTGCCCAGGATATTACTGCTAAGGGGATGGAATCTGACCTGGGCAGAGTACCTTAGATTCAGGGTGCTTGCCATTGAACCTTTCCAGTTTATCAGTGAGAACAGTGGACTGGAAGTCAGACGGCCTAGCCTTGAGGATACTTTCTGCCATCAAAGATGAAGACATCTCCGTCCACCTGGGGACAGAATGGGAACCATATTTCCTGTTCCTCCTTACTTTAAAGCAATACTGTGGGAATTCCTGACATCACACAAAACCCTGCACATGCAAATGTTGGAATCACTGCAGGAAAGACTGATGAACACGTTTCACAGGCATTAATCCTACAGTGTCCAGAATCTGTTCTGGTACTGGGTCAGTAGATTGGTCCCTGGAACCTGTGAGAACAGAGCTTGGAGCCCGCCCAGAGAACTCACTGGCCAGGTATCCTGATCCCTGGTTCTCGTGCTTAATGAGCTTCCCGTCTCCTATGAGCACTCTTCCCATGAAACAGAAGCCCAGGCTCCCTGCAATGGCAAGTGATGAAATGCAGACACGTATTTGGCTCCTTCTGATGCTAAGCGAGCTTCTCCAAGAGGGGTGTTCCAAGCTTCTGAAGCTGGAGACTTTCTTTTTTTGGTAATAAAGAAACAGCCAGATGCCAGATTTTTTTTTTTCCCACACTCAACTAAAACTGAAAATATCTTTGGAAAATGGTAGAAATCTTGGTTCTAGTCTTTCAGAACCAAGGAAGTATCTCATCTTAAATCTCATCCTTTTTGAATTGCCACAGCTAAAAAAGTAAATTGAGGCCGATTAGAAGACAGTCCAAAAGCTATCTGGGTCACCAGACTAGCTACTCCCTGGAGTGAAAATTCTAATGCTCTCCTCATGAAATGAAGTGCCTGGGCCCCACTGCCACCTATCAGCTCCATCCAACAGCAGTGCCTCCTTAAGGATGTTTATCCTATATTTTACTTTCCGACCTCTCTGAAATCCGCGACTTAATTTTCTGCCAAAGAAGCCCAGTTCTGATTGATTTAAAATGACTTACAGAGATAAGGCTTTAATCCATGGCCAGAGCTCACGCCTCCAAATCCCAGCAGACATGACATATTGATCCTGCATCACTAAGGGACTGTTTCTCAAGCTCAAAGAGTCCAAATGTTCCTAGAATGGAACAAGCAAAACAGTTGCATCCTACACTCCCTGGGTTTCTGGATGATGGAAGGAGGAGGTGGGCCCTGAAGACCCGACCACAGGGTGTGATCTGTCATGGGAAGCTTCAGAGGTGAGCTTTCAATGCTTAATAGAATATGAGGGCTCTAATTTAGGGGAATTTTCACACTGAGGTTGGAGGTCAGCATTTATATAGCCTTTTACTATGCATGCACATACAGATGCAAGGAACACACTCGTGCAAGTGTTTTTCATCAGTTTTATGACTTCATTCATCAGAACTGTGTCAGGAACCTTGAGCAAGCTGATATCCCCTCTGCCTATGCTGCTAGGGGGCTTCCTCAGCACCATCAGACTTAAGAAATAGGCCCTTGATTTGCTTTCTTCCATGACCAGACTTGGGTCACCCCAAGAGCCTCCTTGTCTAAGTTACCTTCTCGTCGCTGGACACAATACTTGAAACACACAACTTAAAGGAGAAGAGGTTTACTTTGGCTCAGAGTTTCAGCCCATGACCAGCCAGCTCCAAGGAAGGAAGGACACTGTGCAAAGGCCTGGGTGGAAGAGAGCTGCTCATGTCACAGCAGAACTGCAACAGGAGGGTGGGCGCACCACTCCAAGCTACTCCCCCAGGGACCCCTCTCTCCTAAGAGGAAAGCCCCTTGGCCCACTTGCCTTCCAAAATTCCCACGTGGGGCTTTTGGGGGACATCTTGACAGAAATCATGACTTCCTACCTGACACGGAAAATATATGCTGCCTAGGAAGGACCCAGCCAGTGCAAGGGTGATGGAATTTCAGTTCATCAGCTGGGATTTTTTTCCTTTCTATTCCTTTTGTCACTGTAAAGCCCTGGAGCCACTTGTATCAACCCAGTCCTGGCCACATGGGAGAGTGCTGGAGGCAACCATCAGGCTTCCCTCTCAGGGCTCTGAGTGGGGTCTAATTCTCTGTTGTCAGCATCTTAGAATTCTTAATGACATGGCATTTTTCACTGGCATCCACAAAGTGTCGCAGTCCTGCCCCCTCCTATCATTGCCTGCACCTGCTCAGAGGAGGTCGGTGGCAGAGTGGGTGGGTGGGAGGGAGGACAAGGGAGCACTTGCCTGTGTCTCCATCTCTGCCTCAGCCCGCCTCAGGTCCCTGGTAATACTTAAGGGACTGAGAGGAAAGAGGGTTCCCTGAGGCCACCTCTTACAGCTCTAAAGTTATAGGAGACTGCATTTTTATTTTTGTCATGTGAAAATTCAAAGTCCTTTTCCAAAATTCAACTGTGGGGGAATTCTCACATGAATTTCAGCCAGATCTGGCTTTCAGCAAGAGCTCAGCAAAAAAATGATGACATGGAAATTCATAATACAGAGTCCCCCAAGTGGAATGAATCAGCTTTGAAGATGGGAAAGATGAAATTCAGAAGAGAAAATAGCTATGAACTTGAAGGAGGTATCTGGTGGAGATGCTTGACAAATTGCTGTGCCTATTTTAAGAAATTTTCTTCAAAAAGAGGTAAAATAGCCCGCCTTTCTGAGGTACAGAGCAATGCCAAAAATAATATTTGAGGTGTGGCACTGTATTATCTAGATATTTTGACAGGACTTATACAGATGTGAGAACAGGGCTATAAATACAGATGAGTCCATTCCTTGAACAAATTCTAAAGAGAAGAGAATAATAATATTCAATAAGCTATCAAGACACGAAGGTCCAAAAGTTGAATGATATTCCACCATGTACCAACACTCAGACTGACAAAAGACAAACCACAGACATGCCTACACTTACCTACACACTTACTATGTGAAATTCTAAAATAAAGCAGTGCACAAGTCCAAAACATATTATTGCCTGTCCTCATGTGACCTATTCCCCAACATACTCAAAAGGTTTTATTTGCCTCACACTTTAAAAAAAAATTTTGAATATTCAGCAGAGCCCCAATATTCATCAATAAGAATGGATAAATGTCCAGCATTTTTCAAGCATTTTCATCACTAAGGGGTTAAAAACTAACTATAGCACCATACTAGATGTCCATCTATTCATTAAAGTGGCCAGATTCTCAAGCCATCCAGATCTGTCTCCCCTCAGCAGCTGTAGAGTAGTTTTGGTCGGCCCTGATCCTTCCCCTGGAGGCCCCAGGCCTGGGGGAAGACTTCCAAATATGGTCCCCTTCCTCTCCTCAGCCCATCCAGCGACCACTTAACCGCTGCCCTTTTGTTACTTGGTTCATACAAAGGACAAACCCATCCCTGCGGGACCCTGAAACACATTGAATTTCATGCCATGCTGCCTCTGCCAGTAGCTCACAAACTCTTTGAGGGATAGAAGCTGGGCCTTTTTCTCCTACACAGCCCAAAGGGCTCTCCATCAACATGAATTCTGCACTGTGGTCTGGGGAGACACCACTTAGATGAGACAGTCTCAAAATGTCTCCATCAGAGAGGAAGGAGGGACAAGTGGCTGACAATTGTGTAGTGGCTGGTTATACAGGCAATGGTCCACAAGGACTGACTCTGTCTGGGAAAATGTTTGCTAAGAGTCTTATACCTGGGACTCAGGGCATGCAGTCATATCCAGAGATGGAGAGCAGGCGAGCCCTAGAGGCTTAAGCCCAAAGTCAAGAAAACCCTACCACCTGAGGCAGAAGAACATGTCACCTACCAAGGTCTCCACAAAATATTTCACAGCAGTAGCAACCCTGACCTGTATCAACTTCTCCCTGGGGGCTCAGGATGTGAGGTCGGAGAGGAAACGAATTCCCAAAAACAGGCAAAGTCCTGTGGGCGGAAAGGGAGCTGTCCGGGTTTCCGCGGTGTTCTCTTTTCACTCAAGACTAAGAAAAATATCCAGGACTGTTTTATTTTTAATATATTTCTCATCCAGGGCTTAAGTAGAATCAGGGCAGGTATAAGAGAAATTGGGTTAGGGCCAGAACATGACAGAAAATGAGAACCTTAACAGGACAGAGAATGTAGATGAAGCTGAGACTGGCTTTTCCTCAAGAGCTCTGTGCTTTGTTTTGGTTTGTTTGTTTGTTTCTTTGGGGGCAAGAGGTAAGACTACTTTTGGGGCCCTTGGTCCCTCATTTTGAAATGACCACTTTGAGACTGAGCTGAGCTTAGTTGTACACACACATCATCCTGGTGCTCAGGAAACTGGGGCAGGAGTGATGCTTGAGTCCAGAATCCTGAAGCCTGTCTGGAAAACATAAAGGGGTGTGGGTCCATAAATAAATAAGTAAATAAATGTCATTTTAATTTTTTGTACAGGCTCTCACTCTGCAGCTCAGACTCGTAGTGATCCTCTTGTCTCAGCCTCCCCATCACTGGGATTACATACATGCACCATCATGCCCAGTTTCAGTGACCAGAACGGGAAGCCTGGAGTTCCAGGGCTGGCATCATGTGGGGATCAAACCTTGGTCCTTGCACTTGCCAGGCAGGTTCTTAGACCACAGAGCTATCACCCCAGACACCATTTTAAATGAGTGACAAATACGACTTCCTTCAAACCCTGACCTTAAGTGGGGCTGATAGAAACAACAGTTTTTCCCTACGTCAATAGACCGTAAGTAGACTGACTACCTACCACCCAGGCAGGCACAGGATCACTACATACAGCTGCCCAGGTTGTGGACAACTCAAGTCCAGGTGCCCCATGGACACAAACTGCTGCTAACCTGGCAGCCCGGACCTGAAAGCTGCCTCATTGTCAAACCATGCAGAGAACTTAGAATTTCTTTTTCGTTTTTCTTTTTTCTTTTTTTTTTTTTTTCTTTTGTCTTTTTGAGACAGGGTCTCACTACACAGTTCAAGCTGGCCTTAGCTCATTTTGTAGCTCAGGCTGATCTCGAACTCACAACAATCCTCCTGCCTCCGCCTCCTGAGTGCTAGGATTACAGGCATGCACCACCACGCCCGGCTTAGAATTTCCTTTTGTTTCTTCTTCCAATCTGCAATCCATAAAAAGCCAGCTTCGTTTAGAACCAATACCTGGATGGATATGGATGGACAGCATATGTCAGGGTAAGGAAGCAAGGAAGCATGAGGACTCCGGAACTGGGAATTGTCCCTGCCATTCACACTCAGGACCTGCCTTAAGAATGTCATCATACACGTGCCACAGGGCAAGTTCCCATGCCCCGGGAAGGGGAGTTATCCGTTAGGCGGTCTCTTTCACTGTGCCCCCTTTCCCGTAGATGAGTGGCTTTAAGTTGAGTGGACAGATGCCCCACACTGCTCAGCCCTTGGATGCAAGGCAGAGTGCTCCAACGCCAAGGTCACAGGGCCTAGAAGTGTCATGGAGCTCCCAGGACAAGGGAGGGGACAGGGTGCCAAGGTGCACTTCCTCAGGAGGAGGACACTTGGCACCCTTGCCTGTCCCAGCAGTGCCAGTACACCAAGATCGCCGACACACACAGAGATGGTTGCCAGGGTAAGTTCCACGTGTGTTTTTAGCCACAGTTTTAAAATTCCCGAGTAAAATTATAAATGGAAAAGACCGCCACTGGCAGCGCAAGCAAGGCACTGACCACCTCTCCCACTACCAGGCTGTCTCACTGAGCACCAAGGAGGGCTTAAAGCACACACCCACTGGGCGTAGTGGTGCGAGCCTATAATCTCAGCACTGGGGAGGCTGAGACAGGAGAGTCACTGGAGTCCGAGCTATGTAGTGAAACTCTGTACCAAATAAATAATCTTAAGATTAAACACACACACATATACACACGGAGAATCAGAAGCGCTATTGCCACAGAAGGCACTGAGTAGTAGATTTCCATGTAACCCCATAAATAATTAGTTCTCAGAAACATGCATCAGGCCTTGACATTGTGGCTGGGGTGAATAAAATCATCCCAAGCAGCACGATAGCTAAAGTGTGATTCACATCATCACCTCCTCATTCCCTTAAAATTTTAGGGCCAGCCTGATAGTTCAATGGACTGAAACACTTGCTTAGGCAGAGCACAGTGGCCAGGGTCTGATCGCTGGCATCCTGTGCTGGCCCCGCCCACAGGGCGCACTGAGATGCGAAGGAGACTGGGTGTGGTGGTGCAAGCCTGTAATCCCAGCATTTGGGAGGCTGAAAACAAGAAGAGTCTGAGCTATGTAGTGAGATCCTGTAGACCCTGTCCTAAATACAGGGGGAAAAAATGTATTTTTCATGTATTTTACAATACAACCAAAGATACATGCATATACATAATTCAAAAATAAATGGAAAGAGTTTTAGCATGTGAGTTTTGGTTGTTGTGCAGACACGTTCGAGATTTTTCCCTTGGGGAAACACTGCGCAAGCCTCTGGAGACCAGCATTCCAGGAAGTGCACTTCCTCACCACCGTGGACACATTGCACTTTGCAGGCATCGATCTGGAGGTGGATGAAAGGGACCCGCAAAGGACTGAAAAGCTGAATCGTGTGGTTGTTGTTAGGGCAGTGAAAGCTCACAGTGGGAAAGTCAAGGCAGAGAAAGGTGAGGGTGGCCTTGGGTGAGGACAGAAAGTCACGCCAGGCCAGCTTTCACTCGTTCAAAAAGAGGTGACTGCAGCATAGTGCATTAGAGTTTTGTTTGTTGCTATTTCCATCCTAAAATATTCTGCAGTGTGATATGATTCACAACTAGATGTCCGCCAAAGCCTCATGCGTTGTGAGTGGGCTTTTGGGGAGGTTATTGGATCCTGCGGATTGATACTCAGCAGTGATTGGTACACTGAGGAGATTATAACTGAATATGACATTAGGGGGTGGGTTCTGGTTTGAAGAGGCCGTCACTTGGACGTGGCTCAGAGGGCCCGTCTCCCTCCCCAGCTCCTCCCTTCTTGCTCTACTTCCTCTGTACCATGAGGCGAGCGCTGTTCTCCACCAGGTCTCCTGCCATGCTGCCCTGGCGTGGAGCTGACAGTCTACGGACTGAACCTCTACAAACCGTGAGCCTCAACAAACCTCTCCTCCTCCTCCCCCTGTGGGTGTCATGGATCGCGTCCCAGCAGCAGGAAAGCAACCAACACACAGCACATAAGGAGAACGGATCGTTGAAGGAGGCTCAGCACAGTCCCGCGGCAGCCTGCCCAGGTCTGGTCAAGGCCGCTGACCGCTCTGCACTCTCACCATCACAGACAGAGGCCAGAGTCCCGGGTGCCCCAGCACAGCCACTCTCAGAACTGCATTGGCCACTGCATACCAGCAGGGATTTCTTTGCACATGAAAAGTGTGGAGCAATATATAATTTTGGAAGAGAAACCCTAGGTACAATTAGCCTTTTTGCCAGGCTGAGAGGGAAAAAAAGTGATATTTTTCTAACCCCTAATGAAGCACTACAGCTTAACAAGGAAATTCTACATGTGAAGCACTTAAATTTTAAAGCTCACATACTTCCCTAATTCATTTTCTACTGAAAATCAGGCACGTGAGGAACAGATATGTACGCTGGTTTGAACAAAGATCATTTAAAAGAGAGAATACGACTTCTTGACATATTTCTACTCTTATTTGATCAAGACAAATATTCATGAGTATTGTCAACTCCCAAAGGTCCTGTTTTCATAACATTAAAATGATTAGTTGCTTTGTTAGATATTGAGCAAGCGATAAGTACAGTAGTAAGGGGACCGGTGACCATTTCCTAGGCCACTCCGCACCACCACAGGTTTGGATTTTAGTATAAGGGGAGCTGCAGTCCCCAGAGAACCATTCCCAGCCTGGCTACCAAATTGGCCCAAACAGTGCCAAGCATTCAGCTGCCGGGTAGGGCGTGGCGGTGTGGGGGGCTGCAGGTGTGTCGTGCGAGTCCATGCGAGTCTGTGCACCCCGGGGGGCGGGGACCCCGCAGGCTGGGCCGCCCTCGCTGTCGCGCAGCTCTCTCCTTCAGAGCCAAATGCCTCCTGGGCAACCCGCCAGAACACTACACTTTCTGCTCCGTCCTCCTTGGTGTCCTGTAGGGGGAGCGCGCGATTTCTTGACGTCTATTTTCCCCCTCCAAGATTCTAATTCATCTCCCTTTTATTTAGAGGATGGCAGTTCAAGAACAAAATATAAAATAATGGCGTTTATTGGATGATGGATTTCTCCGGTGGCCATGCCATAAATATGAGAGCGTTTCCCTTTCGGAAATGGAATGAGAAGTTGCTCCAGGAAATTCTGAAGCATAAATTTGAACTATTTCCTGGGCCAAGCAATCTGCGGGCAGATTGATGCCTGCTGTATGTCACTTATACAGAACTGTTCACATAAAACAAAACTAGAAATGGTGTTGAATTTATAGGTTCACTTATTGATGGGTATGGCGAGCTTGTTTCTTTTGGGACACAAATTAAAACTACAGAGTTTCCCTGTTCCTCTGCTCAAAAGACACCTCTTCTCAACTGAGGAAGCGACGCATCTCTATTCTTTGTTCCAGCCTCAATTCATTTCAAAGTTTGGAAGAATGGTAAATAGGGTGCACCTAGGGAGGCAGCGAAGTGGAGGACCTAGGTCTTCCTGCACAGGGGTGCAACCGCACAATTTAGTCTTAAAACCCCCAGGAGAGCAGATTTTCATTGATCCCTGTTTTGAGTACTCTCATCTAGTTCTATTTCAATTATAAATTAACGTTAAATATTTAAATATTCAATTTAATTTAAAATAGTTATTTTAATTATTAATAAGATTATTATCACTGATGATTAGTTTAACTGTTGAGATATTTACATATGCAAATTCCCTTTGGATGCTGGATATATTTTACAGCATCCCAGAATTTTCAGCTTGGCTGGCTGAGACCCATGGAGAGCCCCTGTACTAAAGGTCCACTTCACTTCTTTCTCCAGTCCCAGCCACACTGCTTTTCTATTTCAATTCAGCAACCCAGTTTTTAATATGTTTACAGGCTCTGCCTTGTGGCCCTGGTTCCCTCTGTTGAATTCCGTGCTTATGGAATGGGAGACAGTTTCAGCGGAGGCCACACAGAAACATGGGATATAGAATTCCACGGCCTTCCTGAACCGCTAGGATTTGCCTAAATGCCAAGCATTCTTTCTGCTGAGTCTTCTCTCTCTTTCTCGTTTTCTTTCACCACCATGAGAGCATTTGTTGTGCGCCTGGACCTGTACAGACATTAACCACTTAAAGGATTTAAATAGTATCAACCGAGCAATAAAAGAACAAACGTTTCCTGCTAGTGTCCCCCAGACTCAAATCTCAGCATGCAAAGAAGAGAGGTTCTGGTGCCTGGCTCCATCGATGGATGAACCCACTCTCAGAAACCCTCCAGCTCACTTAGGAACTAGACATAAACTGGGGCCACCCTGGGTGATTGGAAGATGACATGAAATTGTCCATCAGAAAGTTCACAGTCTAGGAAAAACTCTTTTTGTCAATAAAAGACAACTGATTAATATTTTACCTTCATGTTCTTTAACACTGTTCTTTATTTTTTTTGCAACTACAAAGCTTTATTTGTTCAAAGTAACCAGTGCTATCGATTTGCAAAACAAACAAAACCCAACAACTCCCACAAATACTACTTTCAAAACTGACATATTAAGCTGATTTTCATTAGAATGTTTTTCCACACTAGTAAATCAAAACTAAGGCTGATATTACATATATATATGAGATAAGTTATCGAGCTTCATCTTCTAGGCAAGAATGCCGAGTTACTCTCTCCTCATAAAAAGCAATGACGATTTGAGGACATTCCTATTTGCCTCTTTTTCCAGCACCAAGTCAGCCTCATCTGAATCCTTCCATTTCATGAGAAACATCAATTCTCTGCTGCTATCTGTGGTGCCAATTATTCGTTCAGGATCAAGACCCCTAGCAAAGCCTCAAGGTTTGTCAGCAGCATCTCTTTTTTTTCTTTGACTTGCTGTCATCAGATTCACTGTCAACAAAGATTTTCCTTTTGTATCATCTTTTTCTTTACCAGCTTTTTGTTAATTAAAAAATACTTCAATTAACTCTGGACAATCTATATTTTCTTCAGGGTCCCATGTATTGTCAGCATCCGTAAATCCTTTCCACTTCAGAAAACACTCTACTTTCTCATTCACTACACATCAGTCCAGTACTTTTTCTGCCACAAACTCTTCAGGTTCTGCTCCCTCAACTTTTTTACTTTTTCCATTTTGTTTCTTTCCCATTTTTTTGCAATGTAGTTTTACTGGAGGCCATTTTTTACTGCAGACTTAAAGAGCTATTATTCACTGCCTCGGATGCTCAGTCACAGGTCTGCAGTCTCAGCCTGTGCGCCTGCAGCTCCACTTGCACACCAGCGCACTGCTGTGCTTTATAAAGCCATCAGCCAAACAGAATACAAGCCTACGTATATGCAACACCAAAGCCTGCTCAGTAGGAAGCCTTTTCCAGAAAGTCATGCAAAATTAATAAGAAAGCCAAAGTGTGGGGCCTGCAACACTATGGGTACGTGTAAAGAGTTCAGCATGCCCAGCCGCTGAAGAACAAGCAAATTGGAGTGCCTTTCACCCTCAAAAACACCCTCTGAAGGAAGAGTGTTAGCAGGTGAAAAAAGAGCACACAGATGTGTACCCTGTGAATACAAGAAAATTTACCGGGAAAAAAACAACTGGGTTTTCCTTTCACCTCGATCACACTACCCTACTAAACCTCTAATGAAATCCACTATGAGTCATTTATTCTAGTTTTCTTTCTGCAAAGAAAGTAATAACACATCTTGTATTTTTTTTTTGTCCTTAAAACTCAAAGGAGAAAAATAATGAGACTTTTTAATCCCTTGGCATTAGTTAATGAACTTCAAGATGGGGAAATAAATTTTATGGCAATCTATTCAGATCACCAGCCCTGCAAACACATTTTCAAGCTTAACTTCCACCTCTTTCCTGCTAGGAAAAGTCAGACTTTGAGTTGTGTCTGCAGGGGTGGAATTGCCCAACTTAGAGCAGCGTCTATCACTGTGTGGTTCAACAGAACCAACTGGATCTTCACAGTTCTGTCCCTAAATAAGGTTAAAATTGCCAAAGAAACTGAGCTGTCATTTGCCTGTCTGTTGCTGGGCCCCTGGGGCAAGGCGCAAATCCACATGTGACCCAGTTCCTCTTGGGGCTGTGCTTAGCGACTGATCTGAAACACAGAGCAACTTGCGCACCGCTTCACTAGCACAGTGAGATGAGCACCTCCCCCAGAACCAGGCGACTCTCTGCTTCTGTGTCTTCATGCAGATGAAAGAGGTGTCAGTTTTCGAACACAGGACAAGCATGTCTCTAAAGATTTGCCCTTATGCCATCTATGGTATCCGAAGCATGTCTTCAGAAGCTTTGTCCTCTGGTGTTGGCAAGGTCTAGACCAAAAAAAGTTCTGCCTGGCCCTGAGCAGCACCATCCTACCCAAGCCAGAGCAAGCCGAGAGCCATGACAGGGCATCACAGGCTCGTTGGCGACTTTCCTCACATGGCTCTCAAGTCTAATTAATTAGCAGCACTGAGCTACCAGGGGAGCTCTCCCAGCCCTTTCTAAACCAGGTGACCAGGTCACATCTCAAATCCATCCTCCAAAGGTGTCTTCCTGCTTTCGAATCTTGCTCCTGGCCCTCATAAATGAGTGAGTTCTTATGAAAGGCAACCTAAAACAGACACTTAAATGAGAACCTGTCATTATTTGTCATTGCTCCTAAGACTTTTTAAGGTGACTAAGAAAAAAGGGAGTCTTTTTCTTTTTTCTGCACGTAGACAGCCCAGTGGTTGGAGGGAAGCATGCATTTTTGCAAAGCTGGGCTTTTGCTGGCAAGGACTTCTGGTCTAGCTAATTGACTTACACTCTCATTTTGATCCTTGCTAAATTATCTCCCAGTTCATCTCCTAATTGTTCCAGGCACATCTGACATACTTTAATAACAAAATGTAAATCAGACACCCCCTCAAACCACCTCCACTCTATCACATCGCCCTAAATTTGGACTTTATTTCCTTGCTCTATATGAGCTGTTCTTTTCAATCACATGTGAGTTACCCCCAAAATTGCTGCTCCAATGGGTGAACTTAACACTATGTTGTGAGGTTTCCCATTTAAAGCCAGCTCCAGCTCCACACTCTTCTCTCTTTCCCTCAAGGCCAGATGACCCCAACGCACAGGGTCATAGCTCCGGAGCCCCTGGCACCCAGATTTCCCCTGCCCAGCCAGCTCTGCACTGCTCCAAGGACAGTTTGTATCCATGAAAGTCTGTAGAGGCGCTAAGCCCAGTGGCCCAAGGCAGAAACTCTTCAAACTCAACAAATCTTGGTCTCAGAGGAACATTTGGCCAAATCCATGGCTGTGTCCTCCTCAAGCAACCAATCACATGGCAAGTAAGTGTTCCTCTGCAGTCCATTCCTGCATGAGAGCTTTTAGAACCAGATACCATATTTAATTCTTCCAACTGAGGAGAGCATTGGGAGGGGCACCCAGTGCCCTAACCAGCAAAGAGCTTCTGTTCCACTTTAATTAAACATTTTAAGCAGATTTAAGCTTCACTGAAAGGACAAATTCCTGCTCCACAAGGAGTCCATGGCCAGGAGCCTGGAGCCCAGCCAGGAGCAGGGATCAGAGTCTGGGGCACAGGGCCTGGGCCCAAGTAGGGGTCTGGGTGAGGGCTTTCATCTACACTGAAGCTCAAAGCCTGATATTCCCATGAAGGGCAGGGACATACTGAGCAGAAACGCAGCAGTGACTCTTTTCGTGGACACAGGCTTCTCCCTGGAGTCCCACCCATCCCAGCCCCCAGGAAGGCTCATGAGAAAATGGGTGACTGAGCCCCAGCCCCAGCAAAGGGCCCTGGCCTATACTGGGGTCCAGACCCCCCTCCTGAAGGTAACTATTAGGGGCTCTGCAAAGGAATGCCACCCGCCCAGGCTTCCCTTTTCTTTGGGAGAAAGCTAAGCCAAAATCTCCCTGCAGTCCAGCAGACAGCCCCTGCCCCATGTGCAAGGGACCAGAAGCCTCAGGAAGACCCTTGTCCTTGCCTATTTCAGGGCCCGGCCTTCTTTCTAGATCCTCCCCTTCCTGCTGATTCCTCCCTGCCCCCAGCAGGTGGAGAATCCCACAGGCCTTTCCACATCTGGGTGTACCTGGTGGTGACCCCACATTGCAGCCAAATCCTGGCTGTGCTACTCACTAGCCAGTGACCTTGAGCCAGTGACTTCACTGCTGAAAGCCTCAGTCACTGCATCTGTCAGTTGGGACAACAGTGGCCCACTGCACACAGCAGCAGGGAGGCTCACAGCAGGGGACATGTGTGGGAGCGCTTGGCACTCTGCTCAGGAGGCAAATGTTGGCTGTTTGGCTGCTGCTGTCGCTACACTGCTGGGGTTGGGGTTGCCGGGAGACCTCTTTTCTCCCACCCACGTCCATCCTCCCCTCCCTCGGCTCCTGTCTCCAACTCAGCCTCATTCCCAAACTTGATAGTGCTTTTCCATCCTGCCTGTCACATCTAAATCAAAAGTCACTCAACAGAAACAGTGAGAAAGCATTTTATTTCTGAAGTTGTTAATTTTACTCTAGAGTCCTCCCAAAAAATTCCATCTGTTAAACAAATTTTAAGAAGAGAAAGGTGCTAAAAGAGCTTTAAAAGTAGTTATTTAAGTACCAACCACGAGGAAATCGAAATGGACGTGCCTCCATTCTGTAAGTGAATGAGAATGATATTGTGCACAGCCCAGATCCGCTCCTCGGAGAGGCGGGAGCGATGACAGTGTTTTTTAACATCCAGGAACGGCCAGTTTCTTCCTGCCAAACCTGGATCTGTGCACACGCACCCGGGAAAGCCACTTCCCACCTGCAATTAGCTGCTCTTCTGCCAATACCCCTTCCGCCTCAGAGATGCCGATCCGCCCCAGGATTTCTCCTGGTAGGTCTCTCGCTGTGCTCTCCCCAGAGCTCTGATGAGCCCATGAAGCACAGGATGTCTCCCCAGCGCGGAGCTCCTCGCTCCCACCCTGAGGGTGGGCTTCCCCAGGTGCCCATTAAAACTCAGAGGAAGCACACAGCCTCTCCAGGAATGAAACAGCCCACTTTCGCTGTCAAGTTCTGAACCCAGAGCACTTTCCAAAGCCACAGTTAAATCAGATGCCAACAACGAACCCATCTCTCTTTCTAAGGCTAGTTTTTATAAGTTGCCAACTTAACCAATTCCTGCAAAGCCCTTCCAACCAGCTACCCGGATACCTGTGCCCAAGCAAATCATTATAGGACGGACGACTTTCCTACCCCTTGAGACCAGCTCCCCGAGAAGGGCTGGGCAGACATCCCGAGCCCTGCCCAGGGCTTCCTGCAGCCCCGGCACCGCTCACCTCGCTCATGTTGGCTCGGCTCCCCAGCGCGTCCCGCCACTCAGCACAGAGAGCACTGCTCGGGATTCTGCTCCGCGGTCCTGGCTTTTCTCTTAAAAAGAGCTACCCGGTGGCATCATGCCTCCTGCCAGCCAATCAGAGGCCTTCACCTGTCTGCAAGATGTACGCATCAAAGAGCACCTGGAGCCCCCTAGCGGAGATGAGCGGCGTGGCAGGTCCCTGCCCATGGTCCAGCTGGGAGCAGCAGGTGGAGCAGGAGAGGGAAATGCTAGAGGGGCGCGGGAACGGACTGCTCTGTGTGGTGCATGGAGGAAGGCTGCTGGCTTTTACTTATTGACTTTGTGGCCTGCCGCTTTGCTGAATATGCCTATTGTCTTCTAAGAGTCTCAGGTGGAATTCGAGGGTCTTGAGTTACAGGATCCAGCCATCTGCAAGCCAGGGTGATTTCTCCCTCTTCTTCTGCTTTTTATTTCTTTCTCTTGTGAGGTTGCTCAGACTCAGACTCTGAGTCCTATATTTGTAGGGAAATAGATGGATCATGAGATCATCATTCTAGGTAAAATAAATCCAACTCGGAAAGTAAAGTGTCACATGACTTCGCTATGAAAACATCAAAGTGTACACAACATAAAGAGCAAAGCAGGGAGCGGTGGAAGGGCGGGAGAGGGAGACTTTAGGGAATGGAAGGGGCTCAGAGGGAAGGGAGCGGAAGGAAGCACTGAAGATGCTATGTGTGTAGAGCAGCTTGCCAGCCAAGGCGATGACTATGTGCCACAAACATGCACTATGAATTTTATTTTAATTTAATTTAAAAGCTTTAAAAAGGTAACACAAAGATGGCCACCAGCATGCTGTTTGTTGGTCTACGTGCAGGGAACAGGGGACACATAGAGAGATGCAGTGCAAGTATTAGCTGGAAGGAAGAATTCTTGCCACCCCCAGCAAGCAGTCTCCCACCCTTCCTGGCTTTCCTGGAGCTTCTCAAATCCCTTCCCTGCCTCAGTGGCACAGGCCTGGCCTGTAGATGGGTCACATGTCTGCCGTTCTGCCTCTGCCCTCGTCTGTCAGTCTGCTGGGCCCAGCTGTAAGGGCACAAGCAGATCGCCTCAGGGTGGGACAGCACACTTACAAGAGCTGGGCTCCTAATGCAGGAGTGTATTAGGGTAGAAGATGAACTGCCACAAATCCCCTGCAAGATACCTCCCCCTCACACACTCACCCCATAGTCCAGCTGCTCTCTGAAGCTGCTCTGGAGTCTTTTTCCAAACAGCTTCAGGACATGTGATCAAAATTCAGTGAACACTGCTACCCAGTGCACCTGGAGGAAAGGCAGGCTCGTGAAAACATCCTGCTATATCTTTATCCACCTTAGTCACAAGATCTGGCATTGTGAGGACCCCAGTATTTTCTGCAAAGTCCAGCCATCTAGAGAAATGGGGCACACACAAAGGTACCCATTGCACCTTTCAGATTTTATTCACTCTTTCAAGTTCTCATACTAGGGAGACAATAAGATGTTTGCACTTATGAGTCTGATCTATTTCACCTACCAATGCAGTCTCTAGTCTCATCAATTTTCTACAAAAGCCTCAAGTTTATCTTTTATAGCTTAATGATACTCCATTGTGTAAAAATACCATGTCTTTTTTATCCATTCCTCAGTTGATGGGCATTCTGGTTGTTTCCAAGATTTTGCTATGACAAATTGCATGCTATATACATAGATGCATATAAAAATTGCAGTATGATGATTTCAGTTCTTTTGGAAAAATACCCAGGAGGGGAACAGTTGGCTTAATGGGAATTTTTGAGGGACTTCCATACTGATTTCCATAATGGTTGTACAAGCATACAGGCACTGAAGTCTACAAAGGCTCAGAGAGGTAAGTGATATCCTGGGGTACATGGGGCCCAAGCCCCAATCCATATGCTGAACTCCTAATTTCCAGGACCTAAAATGTGACTGTGTTTATGTAGGGTCTTTACACAGGTGACTGTGTTACAGGAAGTCACTGGGTTATCCCTGACCCAAAGCCTCAAGTATCATAAGAAGAGGCAACAATGACAACCACAGAAGGAGGACCACAGAGAACAGAGGGTGACAATACCATCTGTGAATGGAGAATAGACCTCGGGAACCCTGTCCCAGAGCCCTGGTTGCACTGGGCAAGGACAAGATCTGTGTGTGGAGCATAGGCTGTGGCCCCTCTTGGGACAGCAGTGGCAAACACACACTGACAATGAGCCCTGAGAAGACTTCCAGGGTAGGGGCAGGAGCCCAAGGGAAGGCTGGAGTCACTACCAGCCAAGTAGGGTCACCACCTTCCATGTGGCTGGCAGCCTGCTGCTCACCTCTCAGGGTGGTCAGACAGCAACCTTAGCTGTGAGGGAACACAACGCAGGGCCCAAATATATGTTGTACAAAATATATGTACAACACACCCACATACTCACACATACAACATAAAGCATACACTCACAATCCAAAAAACACCACATCCACCAACACCATATCCATATACAACACACAACACACACGTATCAAATACCACAGCCATCACAAATCATACACACACCACATACCACATATTGCATATACCACACAAACTTCACACATATACACAATGAAGACCATACACTTGCAACCTACACACTAAACACCACACCCAACACACACCATACAAACACCACACACACTGAATACCACACCTACCTCAAACCACACACATCAGACATATACACCGTACATGCACACACATACACAGAAACACCCGTTCCACTCCTCGGAACTTTCCAGGCTTGCCCTCCTCCTGTTCCACCCACTCCCTTCTCTCTCTCTCTTTAGGGTGTGCTGAGCTACGACCTCCCTTCATGCCACAATTCCCCTATCCTTGGAGTGGGGTCCCAGAGCCCCTGCAGGTACCAGAGTCTGCAGACATGCAAACCCCTCGTGGAAATGCACCAAGCCTCCCCACGCTAAATCACATAAGATGACTCGTAACACCCGCTGAAGCATGAGCTCTGTGTGAACTATGTCTGCTGTATTGCTGGGAAATAATGACAAGGAAAAGCGTTCATGTTTGCACAAAGAGAATTATTTTCAAATGTTCTTAATCCATGGTTGGTTGACTCTGCACATGGAAGTCTGGCCATTTGTGCTTCTGATGCAAATGGTGCCACCACACCCAACACGACTTCCTTCATGACATCCACAGCCACCGCACAAACACGGAATCAGGAAGCAGCACCTAGAGCCTGAGGCCCTGACACCGGCATGTTCTATGGGTGGACCTGGGAAAGATTCCCTAGGTCAGCATCTGACTCCCTCCAAGAGGAACAGTGATCTTAGGGCCATGTACCCACCAGCCCAAGCAAAAATGCATGTACTCTTTAAGTTGAGCTGAGAAGCAAGTGCTGAAGGGATGTGGAGGACTAGAGTACACTTTCAGATGTTAGGCCTCAGGAAGTATCTCCCACTTGCTGAATTAAAATACAGACCTTTCCGTCCTTGATTTATGAAAAATATATAAAAACGATGTGATCCAAAAGTATGGTGGATGTATAAATTTTTAAGCATTTAGTTTAGTAAAAGACACATTGTTATATAGGTACCATGAGCTAACAGCTTCAAAAGACACACTGTTAAAGCTGGACAGGCTCCCGCAGCCTGTAATCCCAGCATTCAGGAGGCTGAGGCAGGAGGACTGTTGCAAGCTCCAGACCAGCATTGGCTACAAAGTAAGCTCGAGACCAACATGAACTTCATAGAGAGATCTCATCTCACAAGGACAAATGAAAAAAAAAAAAAAAAAAAGTTGTTAATCCTCCTCAAAACACTCTCCTTCATTTGCACACAGTCTCTGCAGCAGCTCCAGAGTCCTCTTTCCTGAGGGTCGTTAGCTGTGCTGCCCTGGCCTCCCCATAACAATGTGTCTTTTACTAAACTAAATGCTTAGATATTTATATATCCACTGTACTTTAGGGCCACACCATTCTTGGGTATAACCTGAGTCCATTCAAAACATTTGGGTCCATTTTGACTGTGGAAGAGCTGGAAGCTGCACAGAGGCAGACCTGGCCACTTGCTGTTGGTGGAGCTCCGCAGCAGCAGCGCAACTGTAATTCTCATCACACCTTGTGAAGACCCCCAGGAAGGAGCGCCCAGAGCTGCAGCAGGAAGTGGCCAGGGGGTGGGTGAGTGTGTAGGAAGACAGCAGAATTTCCAGAGGGATTCACAACAGTGTATCTTTTACTAGAACAATTTTTTAATTTAAACTTTCTTTTTCACTTAATGTGTGTGTGTGTGTGTGTGTGTGTGTGTGTGTGTGTGTGTGTGTCTGTGTGTGCATGTGCGCATGCGCGCACGTGCATGCATGCATGTGCAGTGAAAACAGACTATTCTCGTCTGCTGGAGACACCATCCAGCCTGAAGGCCAGGGCTGGACCAGGCGGCCCTTGGGAAAATCTACAGCTATGCCGTGTGCTGATGATCTCGGTCTTCCCACCACAAGACTTCTATCTAATGCAACATTTGTGTTTCCCCTCAGGCCTGCTAGCGTTTTTGGAAGCAAGCATGCATCAAATGCAGCTTTTCCCACCCCCACTGCTTCCTGTCTTTACATGCTGGACCCCCGACTTCCTCCACATGGAGTGTGGTATCCTCCTTGCCCCTGCACCCAAAGCCATCAGCCTGGCAGAGCATGCAGTGCCCTCTTAGGACTGGGGCCCACAGCCTGACCTCTGAGGTCCCCTCCTGCCCACCTTCTCTGCCAACTGCCAGGGAAGCCTATGGAGCCTTGCAGCACCTGCCATGGGCAGGTCCAGGAGCTCCTACCTTCACTTTCCCACTTCCTTCCTGCTGCTGCAAATATCATTCTTCCTTCCAGATGTCAACCCTCTGGACCTCTGTGGTCCCCAAGCCAGAAGGCTCTCTGCTTCTCCACACAGGCAGAGAAACAGCAAAACCCTACAGCCTCCCTTGGGTGCTTTCATCGATGTCAGCAGTGTATTAATAGTGCACTTGTTGAGCTAGCCCTTGCCTCTGATTTTCTGGACATTAAGCTTCTTGAAAGAGGAAGAAGCCTGTCAGCATCGTGGCCTCCCTTTCATTGCCTGTACCTGGCTCAGAGCCCAGCCCCAAGTGGGCATCTGCATTTCTGAATAAACATCCCAACAGTCATGAAGCAAGAATGGCAAGGTAGGGAATAAAAGGCCTCTTGTTCTAAATCAGATTCATTTCCCAAAGCCAATATGTAAGAATTTGCCCTTTTGAAAAGCAAAAGGCCTTTCAAAAATTCTTTGTTCTATCAAATCTTAACCCAGCTTTCTAACATGCTAAAAAAAAAAAAAAAAAAAAAATGAGGGCTAGCCAGAAAATGCAGCAGACTAAGTGTCTGCTTAGGCAGACACAAGGGCCAGGGATTTGATTCCCGGTGTGCCATGCCAGCCCGACCCCAGGGAGTGCTGAAACAGCAACTGAGACTGGGTGTGGTGGCATGCACCTGTAATCCCAGTGCTTAGGAGGCTGAAAACAGGAGGATCACTATGAATGTGATCTGTGTAGTGAAACCTTGTAGGAATTTTTTTTTAAAAAAACAAAAAGAAGAAAAGCTATGGGCAAAATGAACCTGTTTGAAACCTAGACGGATGGAGTTTACTGCCTTTTCTGAAAGAATAATGGATTAGCAAATGCTAGGCCTGGCCTGGCCGGGCTCAGCAGACTGTAGCCACAGAGGACGCACAGTGCTGCTGCCGCCTCCCTGCTCCACACCTTGATCTCACTCTCAGCTCACTATCTACACAGCAGACACACATGAAACATTTCTTAACATGACTGAGAATTTGCTGTTTGAATTCCCCCATCCTCCCTCTCATCTAAAATAACTTAGCCCTTGCATGCTGCCTCCTGTCCCCCTTCATCCAGGACAGCTCACCTCTTCTTTCCCAAGGCATCCACCTGCAGTACAGGATGGGCTGTGTGGGAGGAACAAGGCAGGTGACCCTGGGGCCCACTGCTTGTTCCCCTTCTCATTTCAATGCCACAGCCCTCCCTGCAGCAGTAGGGCCTGGATGCAGGGCTCCTTCCATAGCCCATAGTCTCAACCCCATTAACTATCCAAGCCTGCCTTCTGCCAAGGACTGTCTGGGCTATGTGCAGAGCCCACAGGTCACCCCCTTGCATGAAAATGGTCATGGGTGCTTGTGTTCAGAGAGCCACCTTGTGACAATTATGTGTATGGGGGGACTTTCCCGCTGCAGTGCTCCTAGTGGCTTATAGAATGGGCCTCTGAAGAGTTAATTATCTCCCTGTCCCTTTTCCAACAGAAGGGCTCCTCCCTCTCCCTTCCCACAGTGATGCCCAGAACATCAGATGCAACTCAGGCTGGGAACTAAACTATGTTCTCCCCACTTTCACACTTTAAGACCTAGGGCCTTTCATAAAGGAATCAAGGTTAAATGAGGCTGCAGGGAAGATCCTAACCCAGTGTAAGTGGCATCCTGATAGAGATAGACTAGGGCACAGGCACAGGCAGAGGTGACCACATGAGAACACAGGGAGCAGCTGTCACCTGCAAGCTGAGGAGGGAGGCCTGAAAAGAGCCAGCCCCAGCCAGGATGGGACTGTAGACTTCAGCATCCAGAATCTTGAGACATTAGGATCCTGTTACCACAATTAAGCTGACAAAGACATCTGGCCACAGCCAGCATCAACCTCTGCAGGGAACACTCGTGGACAACCCCAATGCAGCTCCCAGGACTGGAGTGCACATTCTCTCCACCACCAAGGATGGATCAGGAATCCAAGACTGAGAATGAGAGCCTCCAGAGGAACAAATAGAAGAGACTTGTTTGCCATGGGCTTCTAGCAGGCAGCTGGGAACAGGACCACAGCTCAGCCATCCAGAGGACGCCGAATTCCCAGTGTCAGCAAGTGCACTGCGCCGAGTGCAGGGGCAGACTGAGAAGGTCCTGAGCTATGGTGGATGCACCTGAGGACCTGGACTTAGCTCCCTCAGCTTCCTCTGGGCCTGAGGGCTGCTCTGTCTTCCTGTGCAAGGTGAGTGCTCCCATGTCCAAAGGTGATATGGAGGCTTCTGTCTAGGAAGATGACAAACGCTGGGCCTCCCGGCCACCAAGCCATCATAGGTTAGGATCATACAGGGAGGGAAGTACTGTACCCAAAGGTACTACAAAGGAGCTACAGGACTTACCAACATGTGCTAGATTCTGAGAGGATTGGATCCAGGCAGAAGAGAACTGCAGCAGAGTATCCAGTGTCATCTGGCTGGGACATAAGGGAGGCCACCCCAGAACTAGTGCCTAATACCAACAAACATGCTGCATCCAGGAGGAAAAGCTAAGTGAAACACTCAACCATCAAAAGCAAGGTGAGCACAGTTGCCAGGATGGGAAGAAGAGACCCAAGGATACCCTTAGGCTTGGCTTGCTCAGTGCTGCATAAACAAATGTTGATGAAACACAGCTGAGCCAAGAGCAGAGGCATCCAGAAAGCAACTGCTGCACCTCTATTGGTGGTTCTCAAAAAGGAAAAGGGTGGGGCTGGGGAATATGGCTCAGTGGCACAGTGCATGCCTGGCAAGCACAAGGTCATGGGTTCAATTCCCAGCACAAAAATTAAAAAGGGAGGGCAGGGTGATTCTGTGCCCCACCCCAGGGGACACTGATAAGGTCAAGGGGCATTTAACTGTCCCAACTAGAAGGAAACATTTTAGTTATAACAATCTAGGTGTATCAGGGACCTTATACAGATCCAATACTTAAAGACCAGGCATGCTGCTAAATACATTGCAACTTTCAAGAATATCTCTTACAGGACTAGGGAGATAGCTCCTGCCTGGCAAGCACAAGGACCCAAGTTTGATTCCTCATACCACATGTTGTGCCAACCCCAAAACCAGGCATGGTGATGCACATCTGTAATCCCAGTGCTGGGGAGGCTGAGACAGGAGGGTCACTATGAGTCTGAACTGCATAATGAGACCCTGTATCCAATAAATAAATCAATAAATTTAAAAAATAAAAATAAAGAAGAATAGCACTCACAACTAGGAATGGTCCTGCTCCAAATGTTAATTGTACTAAGGTTGAGAAACCTCAATCCATAAAACACATTCATGCAAGCATTCATATAACTCTTCACAAGAAACCAAAGATAGTTGATCAAGAGACCAAGTGCAGCCGTATCAATAAAACTCAATATTCCTTCCCCAGTTTTCAAAAGGAGTAAGTTTCCAGACTGGGAAGCAGTATACCAAAAAGGAAGCTAGGTTCTCAGCAGAACAGATCTACCAGCATCAAGCCTATTTATGCAGGTCAGTTTCCCTGGCTGCTCCTCAAATGCATTTAAAGCTATTTAGTGGAGTAACAGACAACCAGGAAGGGAGAGTGCCCAGATAGTTCAAAGACTGTTGACTACAGGATCCAAGTAGAAACTGGGGAACCCAAAGCACCAGCTCCTGTTCGACTAAGGGTCTGCAGGGCCACATAGTGACACAGTCCTGACCCAGGCTTGGCTCACAGGGGTCCCCTGGAAATAGATATTTTGGGCCAGCAATTGGCCCTGGCCAGAGCCGCCATAGTGGAAAAGTTCAAGCAGACCACTGAAATAATAAATAAAAACAAATTCACATTCCTATGGACTGACAGAGATGCATGTTGCCCTCAGAGGCCCAAAGAAGACCAGGGGTGGTCCCCAGCTTATTCTCATTCCACAGTCTGACCCGTACTGAAATCCAGACCAACCATGGAAGACAGTAATTGAAAATCTCAAACTCAACAAGTATCCCAGTGGCATGTATTGTGCTGGATGCAGCCTCTTTGCTACAACCCTTGGGACCAAGGCTACACGGCCTACGGCATACAGTATTGGAATCCTGCTCTGACAAATGTCCCCTTCTCCTCCACTGCCAGAGTGGAGCCTAGGAAGTCTGAGCCTCTAATGTGATACCTCAAGAAGACCAGACAAATATCTGGTTGAAAACAGATCAAGAATTGTCTTCAAGCTTGAAGGACAATCATTGATCTTAGCTGGAACTCACAGGTAGTGCGAGGTGAGGGCCCTTTGATGTTCCCAAGCCCCTATTTCCCTGAGTACTGAGGACCTTAGGGACTCTTGGCCCACTGACACAAGACCGTTTTCCCTTGGGCAGGGCCCCACTTCACGTCGACTGGGGTGTGGCAGAAGGCATGCTGCTAACATGGACAGCTATGTGAGTCTAGTGTCTACTTTTTACCCCTTCCTGTCTTCTTCTTGCCCCTTCCTGTCTTCTTCTTTCCCCTTCCTATCCTCTTCTTGCTGTTTGCTCCTTGACTCTGCCTGTTTACTTCTTACTCCTTCTTGTTCCATTCCTCTTCCTGCTGACGGTAGCACTTCCTCATCCTGGCAAAGAAAACTCCCCATCAAAACCAGCTCCTGCTGTTTCCAGACCCAGCCTCACCACGTCGTTCCGACAACACCAGCACTAGCTCAATCAGATGCCCATCTCAAAAGTCTGACTTTAAGCCTAGAGTGGTCCTTTCTGTCAGATTCTAAACTGTAACCTCAGTTCCCTCCTTTGATGGCCAGCCCCCAAGCTGGTAGCAGCGTCCTATGATGACTTCTTGGGTTAGTCAGTGTTCTGTGACTGAATCAACAACTTACTGGGAGAGAAATTCATTTAGTCTCACAGTTTCAGAGGTTTCAGTCGATGGTCAGAGCCCCTGTTGCTCTTGGGAGTGCCGGCACAGGGCATCACAGCTGGGGTGAGAAGCAGATCACATGGGTTTGCCTCCTGGCCAGGAAGAAAATTAGAGAGAGAGAAAAGGGCCACTGTCCCTATCAAGGCCCGCATACCTCCCATTGTGCCCCCCATTAACAACTCCCACCTCTCCCAGTGATGCCAACCGGAGCACTCAACACATGTGCTTTAGGGGACCCCAAGATTCAAGCTGTCCACTTGCAGCTGTGCCACCAAGAGCGGCTCTCCTCCCTTTGGTCAGCAAGTCACTGACTGCATACTTCACCCTTGTTTTACATTAAATGATGTCTGAAAAGAGGGGCTGTGGCTCATGCCCCCTGCTGAGCCTGCTTGTGGAACTCCTTATCGGCAGTACCGTGTTAAGTGCTCACAAAGCCTAATAAGATGCTTCCCCTTATTGACCTCATTTTTCACAGATTAAAAAAAAAAAAAAAAAAAAAAAAAGGGAGGGAAGGGTACCACATGCTGCCAATCCTCAGCCTGTGGGAGGCTGAGGCAGGAGGACAAGTTCAGCATGACTAATTTAGCAACTTAGCAAGACTCTCTCAAAATTAAAAAAATTAAGTCCAAGAGATATAACTGAGTGTGAATGTCCTGAATTCAATCCCCCATACTGTGCAAAAAAAAAAAAAACAGAGACAACCACTGTGTGGCTCCAAGACATGAGTGACGGGCCCCAACCCCCACTGGAACTGTGAAGACTTGTTTCTGGTGACATTTGGGTTCCAAAGTATATCTGACTGCTGCAGAGAAACACATGTGACGGCATGCCTGCACCGTTGCTACTGAGGAAGGCGTTCCTTCTGTGGCTACAGGGGCACAACCAGGGTCAGCCCGAGTCACAAGAGCTTCCATGTCCATGTGAGAAAACATGAACCGTGCATCTCAGCAACTTAGCCATGGATACTAGTGAGTAGCTGCTTAGGCCCAAACAACCCAAGTTGGATTGTGCCTTTATTCTTTGCTAAGTTGTGTTCTTTCCTATTCTTTTTATTCCACGATAATCAGACTCTAGAGAAATAGGAAGTACACAGCCACAGTGTATTCTGATGACCCCTCTGACTCTGCAAAATAGCACGGTACTGAGATGAGTCACAAAAGAAGAACTATAAATAGTCATCACCACCTAGTCCACATGCACACATCAATAAAATGCTGAGAGACCATTTACTGCTTTTCCAAATAACTGCAAATGTGATGTCTAAATAAATGTCCTACAAAACGTTCATATCATTAGTAATTTCAAGACTGAAAGCATTAGCACAAAAAGTAGGGACTTGATTCCATTTAATACTAATACTTGTTTAAAACAATTCCAAATATTGTCATCTTGAAGAACCTACCAGTAATAATATAAAATCAGGGATGTTTTCAGTCAATTAAACTTAATGAACTGAGCCTCTGTAAAGCTGAATTCCCTAAGGAAGCACCAAGAAGTGGGGTGCAAGCTTACATCGGTGGCCCTGAACCCTAGAGCAGCAACAGAGTTCTGAGTCCTAGAGGGTGCAGGGGTGATGTTTCAACTCAAGCACAATCATAGGGAAGGAAGCTTAAAAATGCACAAACACCCTGATATATTTGGGCCCAAAAGGTAAGGCCTCTTTCCCCATGGGGAACAATGAATCTGGAAAGGCCCATCCTTCCTTTTGATGAATGCACCTGAAAAACAGCTTTTGCAACCAAGTACCTGCACACATAGGCTGCAGGGTCTGGGTGACAGCCTTCATTCCCTCCAGGGACCTGGCCTGACCCAAATACTCAGAGCCGGCCTCAGCCCCACCCTGACTCCGGAGTATGGACCAGCTTACTGCCACTTACCAGCTCGTGGGGATGTGGGATTAGTCAGGGTCCTGTAGGTGCCATAATCTCTAAGGTCATGGGAAAATACACGAAGAGTTCACAGGCACTAGAAGGGCCCAGACACAAAGCACAAATCATAACTGCAACGAATGAATCAGTACTGGAAGGATCTCTGCCCCTGGGACAGAAATGCGGGAGGGGAGAGAGGGAAGCTCCGAGGGTGGCAGGAGGTGTTTTCCAGGCTGGAATTTGCACTGTGAGGACAAAAGGACACTGGCAGGAGACTTGGGACAAGGAGGGACAACAGCCCTTCAAAGAGCTTCATTAGACCTCCATGCAGCAGCCTTGGAGACAGGGTGCAGACTGACCAAGACGGCTAAGGGGAGGCTGACTAGGCAGGGAAATGACTGCGTGTCCCATCCAAGCACCGGGTTTTCTTGGTTACGGGTCACAGAAGGATTTCCCTGGACTAGTCTGAGGACCCACTCCCAGGGGCTGTGGCTTAGAGTCTTCTGGGATGGACCCAGGACCCACGCTTGCTGCAACAAAGCAGCTGGATTCATCCTCTACGCCAAGGTTGGCCACAAGGTGCTCGGTGGAGCTGCAGAAAAAGAATGAAAATGCTAGATGCCTCCTGGGAGCTTCAGGCCTCTCCCCACCTCAGAACCATGTGCAAGGTTCCAGTGATCAAGACAGGGACCCACGTGGGAAGACCATTTCTCTGCTGTCCACACTGGCTGAGTCCTTCACTCCTAAGCAAAGCGGGAAGGACGACTGTGACAGCAGCCAGGACACCTAGCGCTTGAGGGAGCTGCAGACACGTGGGCAACTCAGGGCATCTGGAGGACAGGGCTTGCCCCTGGCTGTCCTCCATCCACCCCCCCATGACTCTTTGGACCTCAAGAGCCTTCCTTGGCCCCCAGAAATATAAGTAAAATTACCGAACGAAGCAGATTCACACATGAATAATTCAATCCTCAGCCTGGGCAAGGCTGCAGGCTGTGGGGCTGTGGGTGGGGCTAGAGTTCCACAGCCCTGCTAGTATCTAGACTATTAATGATTCAACTTCAAAGTCAAGTCTGGCAAGAAAGTTTCAGGAAATTCGCCACATCTCAAAGAATTTCCCTAAGTGTCTGATGAGTTGAGACTGTGATTCTCATTGTGTGACAGACAAAATCCTTTCTTTCTAATATATTCAGTGTATTATTTTTAATAATAATGGGATCTAATACTTATAATTATAAAAATAAGAGTACTGGCACCCGCGCCGCCCGCCCGCGCCGATGCGTGTGAGTGCGCGCGTTGCCCGCTCCATGGTGCTGCCTCGCCCGGGCCCCGCTCCCGCCGCTGCCGCCGCCGCCGCCGCGCCCGGGGCTGCGGGACATGCGAGAGGCTGAGGCAGGAGGCGGAAACCAAGCAGCGGCGGCGGCGGCGGGCAAGGCGGCGGCGGGAGGAGT